>BSBK01006668.1:0-67500 GCA_027943335.1 Chamaecyparis obtusa | reverse complement strand
CCCATGGTTGATCTCGTAACATCCAAGAACCCCTATTTCGATATAAATTTTGTAAATTTGGAAAAGTTGACCTCTGAGGCAAAATGATTTTGCATACCAGGGTCGTACAACCCTGGCACACAGCGCGAGGTGCATGTAAAAAAAATAAATTATTTTTTCAAAGAGTGGGGGTTGCCCGGGTGCCACCTTCTGGCCACCCAGTGGCTACCGCTGGCAGCCATGGTTACCCTACAGTCATCGTTAGCATGATTGCTGATGAGTGACGGTGACACCATGGTCATCACCGGTGTTACTACCAAGTGAACCATGGTGAGCACCATAGTAACCACTGAGCACGAGAGTCAAGGGTTAACTTCCTAGTTCCATCCCTTTTTTCCATAGCCTCCGATCACGTGGTAGAACCAGGAGCCCAGTTTGTAGCCCCAAGCCGCTCAGCCCCCTGGTCACCCAGATGACCAAGGGCCCAATTTTTTTTACCCCAGGGGCCTATTGGCTTGTTGCGGTGATGGCCATGAGGCCATCAAATTTCTACCCACAATTTTTTGACATCAACACTGCATCAGCACATTTGGACACCATTTTGGACCCTCTAGAGTGGCTTGTGGTTTTGTTCTCATAAATTGAGCATACGTTGTCAAACTCAGGAAAACTATATATCATGCTTTCTGAGATCTATCCAAATATGGAGGTTTGAATTTATGATTTTTCTCTTTTGATGGTGTTTTTTATTGTCAAAGCCAGAAGTTCTTTTTCACACTCCAGGAGCCATATCTTGCACATCCTAACTCTATTTTGGGAAAATGATATATCGTTGGAAAGATTATTCTATGATATTTCCAGTGCTGTAAGTCATTTATCCATATTCTTCTCTAGATATATTTTATTCAATTTTTTGCATTTCTGAACTCTGGAGAATATCTTTGATATTTCAAGTCTTGGGATCTCTTCATTTTGTGGGATGGCTCATTTCAGGCTATTCTTCTTGTTTCAACTAACTTTTGTAATCTTTGATCATTATATACATCTTTTTTATGCATTATTTTATGAAAATGCACTAAGATAAAGTACTATTCTACTGCATGCTTGGGATCTTGCACATGTTTGTGCTATTTATACTTGCACTACATTATAGAGTGCCATGGGGGTTTGATGTTTTCCTTTTTCTTCCATCTACCTTTGTCATGTGAGTGTTCCTATAAAAAAAATAGCCTTAGGATGTCTTCATTTATATTTGTACTCTCTACACCTTCAATATTCCTAGTTCTTCATGATGTAGTTATTATTGGCAATCATTTTCAGTGTACTTGTCACCTCTCCCTTGTCAATATTATGGGGGGTTTTCTATTTTTAGTTCTTATGCTTCATTAGTTTGATGGAGTGAGCTATGTATTCAGTATTTGATCCTATGTACTAGGTAGATGTAGTGGCTGGGTACCTATGCATTCTGGTGAGATGGATAATTTACCATATGGACACTCTTTCTTTCCTATTCTTGGAAGCACTCTCCCATCTTTGATTGATCATCTCTTTAGACTTTGGTGTTTTTATGCCATATGTATGTTTGAGTTTAGTTGTTTTCCTTTGTTTTCCTCCTGATTTGAGTAGTGTCTTTTGATGGTGCACTCATGCAGATTTTAGTCTTCCATACCTAATCATGTTCTATTTCAGTGGATAATCTTTAGATCAAAAATTTCTTTTTGACAAAGTTTGTAGGTTCTTTCTTGAGTGATGTTCTACATGTTCATCCTTGTCCCTATTGTTTGAAACATTCCCTAGTCATCTCTTTAGGCTTTGGTGTTTTTATGCCATCTGTATGTTTGAGTTTAGTTGTTTTCCTTTGTCTGCCTCTTGATTTGAGTAGTGTCTTTTGATGGTGCACTCATGCAGATTTTAGTCTTCCATACCTAATCATGTTCTATTTTAGTGGATAATCTTTAGATGAAAAATTTCTTTTTGAAAAATTTTCTAGGTTCTTTCTTGAGTGATGCTCTACATGTTCATCCTTGTCCCTATTATTTGAAACATTCTCTAGTTTTGGAGGTTTCTTCAATCCTTCAAACTAGTCTTCATCTCTTTTTGGAGTATAGTTTTTTCCCATGTGGTTTTCTCTATTTGTCCTCTTTATAGAGACTATCTTTTTTAATTGGGTACCTGATCATACCCTTTGTTGTCGAGACCCTTTTCTTTCAATAGTAGTTCTAGGCTTTTAGCTACTCCATAAGTATATCTTAACAGGGGTTGTTAGAGTAATAAGATCTTTTTCTTATTAATTAAATCATATTGATTTAATTATTGTAAGTCACCTATTATCTCTTTCTACTTAAGATAAACTTCAGGCATATAATAATTAATCCTTTTATTAATTATTATTATGCAAGCTAGGTTTCCTTTTAGGGTTTTGATCTCCTTTTATAAGGATTGATCTCTCTTGTAAATAGATTATTCATTATTAATTGTAACTTTTTTTTTTGCATGTCAATGATTTCTCCTCTCTCATGGATCAATGTGTTTAGGCCTCCATAGTTGTTTGCTTCTCTCTCCTTCTATGAAATGTGTTTGTATGCGGATGTTCTTGGGAGCTATGGGTTATTTTCTCATCAACTCCAACAATTTCTTAATTAATTTGTGGACTTTAAAGCACTGTTATGAAAAATTGAGTTGTAGTTTTTACTAAGTTCACCCTTTTGGATATGTTATCCTAAAAGATCAATCTATCATCTTTGCTAGAGCATTTGGAAAGTGGGTCTACTTGTTTCCTTTCAACCTTTAACATGGTTATAATCTTCTAGCAGGGATCTTTTATTTAATAGGGACTATTGTACTAATTTAAATTCATTTGACTCCTAATAGGGTCACATCCTTTCTCAAGGAATTTATATATTAGTACACTATCTTGTGGGTTCCATCTGCACTAGAATTTTCCCTATGATCAAGGGTTTCCTAGAGAATAAATCTTTGTGTTATGATGCACGATTACTTGTTTACTTTATTCTTGTTAATGTTGTTGATAATTAGGATTATAATTTATAGATTTAATTTGATTTGGTCACAACTAATTTCCCCCCCCCCCCCCCCCTCCTCTTAGTTGTGTATGTACTCTACTTCTTAAGAATTGGTATTAGATCCAAGTTCTCTTTGAGAACGAAGCTTAGTAGGTTGAGGAGATCTTCAATGGCCTATATAAAGGAGAGCCCTAATTTTGATGGATATAACTATGACAATTGGAAGAACAATATGAGAACACACTTGATATGTATTGGAATAGACTATTCACTAATTACAAAAGCACAAACTCAAATCAAAGTTGAGAGTGATCTAACCACATGCATTCATGATGAGAAGAAGTTATTTCAACACAACATGATTGCAAGGGAAGAGACGATACGTTCCATATATGAAGTTGAATTCATTGAGGTAAAATAACTTGATCTTGCACATGATATTTGGGTTAAATTAGAAAATTTATATGAAGGTGATGAATATCCAAAAAGTGATAAGTTGCAAAATTGGAAAATAAGATTTTATGAAGCTAAAATACAAGAAGATGAAACCATAAGGTCATATGTTTAAAGGATCACTTTGGTGTGATAATGATATTTTCATGCATATATCTCACAATATTATGGAGCATGAATATACTAAGTATATTGAGTTTCACATGCACTTCATTTGGTATTGCATTTAGGATGGTGTTCCTTGGAGTATTTTCATATAGAGAAGTAGGTGAGTACATCTTCACTAAACTCTTAGCATCTCCACTATATATTTAAATATTGTGATCAACATTAAGGGTACAAAGGAAGTAGTCCCTGAATGGTTTTGAGTATTCCTCCTTCCTTTTAATATTTCCTTTTAACATTTTGTTTTATCTCTTCTAGAGAGGATTTTTCTCCCACAAGGTTTTTCTCATTTCCTTTGGTTGTGAGAGATTTGTATTTTTTGCATTGTATGTGTACATGGGTACCCAACATGAAAATGTTTCTAGTTTCAATAATGCTTCTCATAGTACATATTTCAATTCCATTCACTAATTGCATCTCTTCTATATTTCTTCCCAAGTTTCACTTAAGGGGAGGGTGTTGGTGTACATCTTTTATTTGTAAAAAATTCCTTTAGTTTACTTAGTACAACTATACATTAGTTAGGTACAACAATTTTTGTTATTGGAATTAGTCACACCTACTCTCTTTCATGATTGGACAATCTATTCTTGTTGTTGGTTTTTGGTCATTGACCATGCAAGTATTGTACACTCGCAATGTATAGTCATTGGGGTCAATTTTTGGTTAACTCATCAAGCATTTTTTAGGTTAATTTGGTAACTGACCTTTGAAAAATGACATTGGTAAACCACCTAAAAGGCCTAGAAATAAGTGGTGGTGTAATGTGAAATGATGATATTTTAATTTTATCTTCGCTAGATAATAAAATTAGTAAAAAATTATTTCTATGGTCGATGTAGCCCATATTGTGCGAACCGCATTAAATCTCTATGTTATTTTTTTTATCTAATCCATTTTTGCATTATCTTAATATTGTTTGTTGCTCATATTTGCCTAAACCCTACCACTTACAACAATTTTTTTTCTCACATTTTTTTGGGCTTGCAACACAAGTTCCTAGGTGTGTCAACATATTTTAGGTGACCTAGCTAAGTCACACCACAATCAAGACCTCTATTGTTATCATTTCTATGGAGCATGAATTTTTCCTAAGATACAAATTTTGATAAATTTAGAGTTCCCTGTAAAAGGATTTGATAATAATAGTTATAAAAATAGAAAGAGGTTGTGGAGCTAGATATAAAGCCACTAAGACAACCTAGCATTCCTTAATAAGCTGGAAACTATAAGTGATTAAAAGGTTTATCTTCTACTTGGCTTATTGTTGTTATCTGTCTATAGCTAATTTGTTTTTTAGCTACATTTTATTATTTTTCTAGTTGGTGAACTCCATCCCTGATGGAGTTCTATTATTTTATTTATCTGTTATCATGGTTTTCTCTTCTCCATTTTTTCCTCATTGTAAAAGTATTTGATTCCTTCAAAAAACCCATCTTTACCAATAATATAAAAAATAATGTGGCAACATTCAAAAATTAAAAAGTAAGGTATGTTTATTAAGATTGAATCAAGAGGGTTAAAATAGCCATGTGAAAGTTAAGAAACATAGAGGAAAGATTAATATTCTATAATTATAAATGAAGAAATCACAAGCACAAGAGATGGATGATGGATGACAAAATTTCTCTAACAAACACATAAGAAAATAAATTCATGGCCAAGGAGAAGTCATTGGAGAAGAAGAAGACATGACACAACAATAGACAATGTCAATATTTCACATTTTTTCGTATCTTATAAATAATTTGTTGCCAGACATGACTTAATGCCTAATTCTCATCTTTATCAAGATTGTTGCCAAACATGACTTAATGGCTTCGACAATTTTAGATATTGTCAGGATGCTAGAACTATATCCAGGTGGGGGGAATTAAACTAGATAAAGAAGACGAGATGCCCTTCTTCTTTACTGGGGGCCATCCAACTTATCTCTTATCGCCCTATAGTTCCCACTGGAGGCATGTTACGTATAGAATCTAGTCGGCCCCTACTATTCTAAGTTGGCTGGGTGGGGGGATATTGGCATTGTGAATCAACAAGAAGGGATCGATGACCCCTACCCCTGTAGGAAAGCCAAGGCCAGGGGAAGGGTCCCTTTTCAGATATATGAATTGTTAATAGATATACATATATAATTATATATAATTATATACTTTTAATGGATATAATTATATATTTGTGATTTCATAGTAAAAATAGATTACTATTAACAATTTATATATATCAATTCATATACTCTGAGGGATCCAAAATGCATCAATTTGCTTCTAAAATGAACTATATTAAGAAACATATCAAAAATTGAATGAATTGTTCAAAAAAATATTTAAAGGGAAAGAGAATGTGAAACAAAAATTGGGGAACATTTTGGATCAGATCATCAAACATGCTATGGATAATGACACGTATACTAGTCAGAAGATTTTACAAGTAGAATGGGAAGAATTATGTAATAGAGAAGAGGTTTATTGGCAATAAAAATTATGGGAATTATGGTTGAGGGAGGGAGAAAAGAACATAAAATACTTCCATGCATCAAAAAAAAGAAGATAGCTACAAATAGTATCTTTTCCATTAATAATGCAGGCACTAGTAATCCAATAACAAATGCTCAAGGTATTCAAGAGGAAGGGGTGAGGTTCTTTAAAAATCTGCTAGCCCCAGTTAATCTGCTAGATGCAGTAGACCTCCCTTTGTATGGCCTCCTTGATGCTATCGCTACAATAGTGACAGAGTCAGATAATTTGGGACCAATGGCTCCTTTTACAATCCATGAACTTAGGAGGGTAGTTTTTCCTTTACCTTCGGATAAGGCTCTGAGCCTAGATGGATTTACATCACTATTCTTTCACACATGTTAGGATGTTATTGGGTGGGATTTACTTGGTGTTATTGACAAATCCACGATAAGTAAAGCCATGTCCAAATACTTTAATACAACTAACATAGCCATTATTCCTAATGTAAAAATCACCCAAAACTTTTGCAAATTTTTGGTCGATTTCATTATATAATACTGATGCAAGGGAGAATGGGGAGAGGGGCCAAAGGCACACCCTAACCAGATCCACCTTGTAGAGATCACACACAGAAGAAACAACACAACAAGTGAGAGAGAGAATGTAGGGATCTTTCATATATTATCTTCAATTTGATTCATACATATGCCGAGATGTAACACCTTCTTGGTTTAGGCCATATATTACAATCAAGTACAAAATTCCTCCAACATGGGAGGATCTGCCAATAATCTCTAATTTTCTATCTTCTATCATCTATCTCCAAAACTTACTCCTAAACTCTAACCAAACAACTACATTTATACAAGAGGCTACCAAACCAAGTCGGCCTTCAGATCCACCATCAACATAAGGAATGACCAGATCTAGGTCCACACACTTCATAATGATAGATACCAACATTAAATCCATGACCCAAATTAAATGCACAAGTCAGCCTAAACAAAAATCCAAAAATAAACAACTCGGTAAGAAAGGAAACCGAGTGCCAAAAAAGCATCACCAAGCGCCAAAGAAATAACCGACCAACACCAATAAACAAAGGAAATCAAGCAACACCAAACCAAGATGGTCAAAGAAGGAATTGAGCAACACATAAAACTTCAAACATCTTTTTGGTGACACAGGATTGCCAAGGACCCGAGATTCTCCAGCATCAGACACCTGGGGTTATTTGAAATGATTCTCTGAATCATGAAATAGGTATGATTTGAGATGCATCTAACTCAGATTGTGAAATTCATGCACTATCTTCAATCGGTCTATTCTTCCACTTTACCAGATATTCCATATACTATTTTCCTCCTGTACTTCTACCAATTCTTTGCTCCAAAATCTGCTCAACTTCTTCCATCTATTTCTTGGGATAATCCATCGGTACTTTCATGTCTTCATCAGGTTCATGATATTCATATAGATCAGCAATGTTGAATATAGGTGATATATCCATGTCATCAGGTAACTCAATCTTATATACATTTCCACTGTCAAATTTCCTCAGTATCTTGCAAGGTCCAAACTTCTTCATTTTCAGCTTCCCATAT
This sequence comes from Chamaecyparis obtusa, assembly GCA_027943335.1. Classification (NCBI taxonomy): domain Eukaryota; kingdom Viridiplantae; phylum Streptophyta; class Pinopsida; order Cupressales; family Cupressaceae; genus Chamaecyparis; species Chamaecyparis obtusa. The sequence continues at coordinate 59,814 of BSBK01006668.1, read as the reverse complement.
GTTCCAACAGGAAATCGGTCTTTCTTCAAATAAACCATTACTTCATCACTGACTGTAAAATTTTTATGTCTTCTTGATATATCAGCTCTATCTTTGTATTTATGATTACTTCCAGCTTATGTTTCACATTTCATGCAATGTCTTCATGTACTTAGCAAACTTCACACATTTAGCACTTCTCTTTCTTTCATTAGCAATATCCCTCAAATCAGATATACCTCTCAGTTGTATGCCATTTACAATCTCAAAAGGTGTTTTTCCAATACTTCTATTCACTGGATTATTATATGCAAACTCTACTTGTGCCAACACATAATCCCAATTACTTGGTATGTCTCCAACTAAACATCTCAAAAGATTTCCCAAACTTCTATTCACAACTTTTGTCTGTCCATTGGTTTGTGGGTGAAATGTAGAACAATATTTCAACTCGGTGCCAAAATTTCTCCAAAGGGTCTTCCAAAAGTATCCAACAAATTTAGTGTCTTGGTCAGAGATAATACTCTGGTAATCCATGCAATCTGACAATTTCCTTAAAGAAAAGATCTTCTATATGTGTTGCATCCGATGTCTTTCTACAAGATATAAAATGTGCCATTTTAGAAAATCTATCCACAACAACAAATACAGAATCATTACCTCTTACTGTCTTCAGTAAGCCAATAAAAAAATCCATACTGATGTCAATCAGGGGTTTCTCAGAAAAAGAAATCAGTGTATACAATCCAATATTTTGACTTACTCCTTTTGCAACTTAACAAATTCCACAACTTTTCACAAATTTCTGAACATCTTTATACAACTATGGCCAAAAGTATTTCTCCTTAAGAAAATTAAATGTCTTATCAAATCCAAAATGTCCAGCCAAACCACTACTATGTTTCTCCTTTATCAAATTAGTTCTCATTGCTCCTCGCGATATACACAACTAAATACATATAAACAATATACCTCCTTGCATAAAATATTTGTCCCATTTAGTACTTGGTTGATCTTGAATAGGTGTTCTACACTTTCTCCATAGCTCATAAAAATCAGGATCAAATTCATAAGAATCTCTCATGTCATCAAAGCCAAGAACTTCAATTTTCATCTCAGTCATCAAAGATCTCCTTCTACTTAATGCATCGGCAACTCAATTAGTGACTCCACTCTTATGCTTTATCACAAATGTATAACTCTGCAAATACTCAAACCATTTCATATGTCTCTGATTCAACATATTTTGACTACCCAGTTATTGTAAAGCCTTATGATCAGTATACAACACAAATTCACTCAGTATCAAATAATGTCTCCATTTCTTTAGTTCTTGAACAATAGCATAGAATTCTTGATCATATACAAAATATTTATTTTTTGCATCATTCAACTTTTCACTAAAGAAAGCAACAGGTTTACCTTCTTGACTCAACACAACTCCTATTGCACTACCACTTGCATCACATTCCACTTGAAATACCTTATTAAAATTAGGCAATGCTAAAACAGGCAATTCAACAACCTTCTACTTCAAAGTCTCAAAACTTCTATCAGCTCCATGTGTCCACTTGAATTCTCTTTTATCTCCTCATATAGTCTCAATCATAGCATTACATATTGAAATGAAATTCCTAATGAGCTTTTGGTAAAAACTTGCCAAACCATGAAATGATCTTACCTCAATAGAATTGTCAAGTGTAGGCCAATTCAGAATAGCTTCAACCTTCTGAGGATCCATTTTCATACCATCAACTGAAATAAAAAATCCCAAATACACAATCTCCTCTTTCATGAATGAACACTTTTTCAAATTTATTAGCAACTTTTCTTCTTTTAGTCTCTGGAATTGTTTAACTTGCAACAAATGTTCTTCTCAGGTCTTGTTGAATATCAGAATATCATCAAGATATACAATCACAAATTTACCCAAGACTTTCTTCAAAACTTCATTCATCAATCTCATAAAAGTACTCGGTGCATTAGTTAAACCAAAATGCATAACCAACCACTTATACAAACCTTCTTTTGTCTTGAAAGAAGTCTTCTATTCATCACCTTCTCTGATTCTGATATGATGATACCCACTTTTCAAATCAATTTTGGTCAAATAATTTGCTCCAGTCAAACTGTCTATTATGTCATCCATTCTCAGTATAGAAAACCTATATTTCACTTTTATCTTGTTAATTAATCTGGAATCAGTACACATTCACCATTCACCATTCTTCTAAGGTGCCAGTACAATGTGTACTACATAAGGACTCATAATTTCTTTGATCAAACCTTTCTACAATAATTCTTGAATCTGTCGGTTCAATTCCTGATTCTCGGTAGGTGTCAACCAATGTGGTGCCTTATTCAGTAAGATCCATGCAATGATCAATGCTTCTCTTCGGTGGAAAACCATTAGGTACATTACTAGAAATGATTTCACTGTACTCGGTGAGTAACTTATCAATATCCTCAGGGACACTATCCTCTATTTTCTTACTTATTTTATTAGGAATCACAGAAAAACATACATCATTCTTCTTCAAATCCTTAATAATCTTTCTTCCTTTCGCCAAGAAAACTTTCACAGATGTGCAAACATTACTAATGTGTTCTTCAATCAAAGGTAACAAGATTTTTCTTCTCCCATTAGCCCAAATAGTATATTTATGCAATCTCCCATCATATATAGCATGTTTATCATATTGCCAAGGTCTACCCATCAAAATATGACAACAATCCATATGCATGATATCACATAACACCTTATCATAGTACTTCCCAATTCACATAACATTGTTCACTTACCAAGAGTGTATGCTCATCTTTGATCAATGAAATTTGATAGGGCTTCGGATGTTCCAACCTTTTTAACTTCAACTTTGTGACCATTTCTTCAAATGCCAGATTCTTTGAGTTACCATTGTCAATGATTACCTTCCAAAATTCATCATAAACTTTACATCTGGTCTTGAACAAATTTTTTTTTACCAAATCTTCCTTATTACTTTCACTCCAAAGTGTTCTCCTTACCATCAAGTTATTTTCCTTTTCAGGTTCATTCGTTGACTCCTCTTGCACCAAAGCATTTCTACTGCTACTGACCTTCTTACTTGCATGTGTACACTCAAATGATTTATGTCCTTCTTCTCCACAATTGTAACAAGTTCCTTGCAAACTACCTCTATTATAACCACCTCGGTAGTTACTGCCTCTGCCTCCAGATGAACTTTCACCTTTTCACTCGGTCTTGCCTTTATCTAGAGTTGTCTTTTCGGGTTCAAATCTACTATTTTAACCATAAGATCTACCTCTTCCTCTAGGGAATCTACCACCTCTACCTCTTTGTCTTTTCTCATGTCTCTTGTTCAATTTCTCCTCAGCTTTCAATGAAAATTGATAAGCCTCTTCAATGTTTTCCAATTTGACCAAATTGATTTCTTCTTGGATGGAAACTCTCAAACCATTTAGGTATCTAGCAATTCTTTCCACCTCATCTTCATCATGTCCAAATCTAATATCTAGTCTATAGAATTCCTCAATATATTATTTTTCTGAGCTATCTTTCTACTTCAAACACTGCATTTGCCTAACTAGGTTAATCTGATAATCACAAAGTAAGTGTGATGCCCAAAAGTTCGGGTCAAAACACAACCAACAAATTTTTTTTAGAAGGGTAAAAGTTCCATGTTTACGATACGGGACAAGTGTAAATGTCAACATCTCAAAAGAAACAGGTGGTCACACCCCAACAAGGTTGTTAAATTTACCAAAGGATGCTAGAAGAAATTTTCAATAAGAAGTTCGTTGATCAATTTCGTCGATCGACAGTCTAACAAACTTAGGTTACCTAAGAGCAATAGAATGTTTATGGTTAACGTTATTAGATAAATAGGTTAATCCCTTTTCCAATTTTATTAATAACAAGACCAATTTGATTATGATGATTAGATTGACAACTTGTGAAAAATATTGAATATAAATTTAAATAGTCGTTTACATCAATCTCCGTTTTCGATAGAATATAAACTAATTCGATTAATAATTACAACGTACCCATCTAATCAATGTACTTTTAACCAATTAAGACTCTTTAAGATAACATTAGTTTATGATAAATATAATCAAAGTTTATGATTCAATAATATATATCATACTAATTGATAATTATAATATATATTAATTTATTAATATATTTATTAATTAGTTAATATACTTATAATATATCAATTAATAATATGATCATGCTATAACATTAGCATGTGGTACCATAAATATTAACTAAATATCTAGTTAGAACTTTGTCAAATAATAACCATTTATAGTTATTAACTATGCATCAATTAATAACAATACTAAAATACTATCTAACTACAATTAAAAGAAGACTTAATTTTCAAATTTCATTTTTTAAACAATGCTAAATATTATCAACTATTATTATTAATGACAAGACATAATCCACAAATTAACATAATTTAATAACATCTTAAACTAACTTTATTAAAAATACCAACTAATCTACACTAACATGATATTATTAACAATCTAGCATTGTAATCTCAACAATCTAAAACTAACTTATCTAATTACTAACCTAATCACTAAACTAAACATCCTACTAAACAACTAAGCTATCAAAACACAAACCTATCTATTCTTCCCATCTACTAGCCCAACTATCTACTCAAAGCAACCCTACTCTATGCATCCTAGGGTCCTATCCATCTTATTTCGCACCTTGTGTGAAATGTTATTTCGTAAAGTGTCACTTGACACTAATGTTAAATGTTATCAAGGTATGTCGAGTGTTGTGTGAGAGCATATTCTAGGAGTTTTAGGGAAATCTTAGCACGCCTTTTTGCCATAGGAACTATAATGTAGTTTCCATTCCCCATTCTCCATCTTATTCCTAGAAGTGAATTTAGAGGGTTAATAGTGGCTTTAGAAAGTGGTTTTATGCCTTATTAGTTAACCCATTCCATCTACCCATGGGTTAGGGGTATTTTCACCTTATAAATAGCCTAAAATTGACTTGTTGACCCTTTTAAAAATTCATGTGCAACCTTGAACGAAATTGCAACTTGCTTGATAGGACCTAATTAATGAGGTTTGTGGGGGTAGGTTTTAGAGGCCTTTTTAGAGGAATTTTGGCAAAGGATAGGGTATTCACCCATTCTCCATCTTTGGAGAGTTCCTGAAAGTTAGAAGAAAAAGCTTGGAGTTTGGAATAGAGCTCAACAATCCTTCCATTAGCATTGGGCTTGAGGTAGGAAATCTTGCTCTCATATGGTTTTAGAAGTTGTATGTGTTTTTGTGTTGATGTTTTTTTAGCTTCCCATGGTTGGTCATGGAGGAAGCTTGCATTGTTTCATGTTGTGTTTTAGCTTCCCATGGTTGGTCATGGTGAGAGAAAGCATGCAATGTATTTTTTTATGTAATTGGATTTTGGGTTGTATCTCTTGGATTCACTCACCCTTGGGAGGGAAGAGAAACCAAGAGGGGGTGTGGAAATGGAGGCAACTCCATGTGTAGAGTCTCCTCCATGTGTGGGGAAAGATGATCTTGGGTGAGGGATTTTCCCCAAGAAACCTTGCATTTAGCCCTTGTGGCAATGGGGGTATAAGGAGGGAAGAATGGCCATGTGAGCCTTGTATGAAATAGAGATATTTGGGTCCATGTGTGGCCTTGTTTTTGTTATGCAATGGTTATCTCCATGGTTTGTCCACCCACACCCCACAAAGGATATTCATGAAATTTCCTTAGTTTTCATCTTGAGGGAATTTGGATTTTTCTTATGTGAATGTTCTTGTTGTATTTGTGTGTGAGTGTTTGTATCCCATTCATTGTGGTTTCCCCAAGCTCGGGGGTGGCCTCATGAGAGGCCTAGGATGGGAGGTGAGCATCCCATGGTTCCTATCCTTTTTGTTCATGGCAGGTTTTGAAGTCAAGATTCAAGTGAATGAAGTTTGATGGAGTTCAATTCCTTGGTTATGCTTGTTGGAAGAAACCATACTTTGATGTATGAGCATTATTGTAAAATGTGAATGGTGTATTCAATCACTCTTTTGGTACATTTTGTTTTAGATGGTTGAAGGAATAATGGTATGCTTGGATTTGGATTTTGTATGGAAAGCATTACATTTACTTTGTCAATTGAATTGCTACAATATTATGATCTCTATCTCTTCCTATATTTCTGCAAACAAATTGGATGACTATATAATGCATTTGATTAGTCCAAATTCCTCCTTAACCATATGCTATGCACTTAAAAAAAACATTCAAAATGAATTAAATCATGTGGAAATGTAGAGAGAACTATATCGTATCAAGATGGTTATGTCAAAATTTAGCATGTAAGCTTCAACAAAGTAAGAGCTTCCCTTTAAATTTATTCACCATTTTACTCCATACCTTGATTTTGTCTTTGCCTTTCCTCTTTCTATCTAGCTGCAAATGTTCCCACCACAAGGATGCATGACTCTTCAACTTTTTGCTTGTAATTTTCACCTTCTTTCCCTCAGGTACATTTTCATATTCAAAATACTTTTCCATCTCAGTGTTCCAATCCACCTATTCATCATAATCCAATTTTCCACTATACTTAGGAGGATTAAAGCATGGTGTAGACTTCAAATTTGTCAAATCTTTCAACAATATTTCCTCACCTTGATCCAACACCGGTGTAGGTTCTACATCACCTTGTTCTTCCTCAATTTCATCATCACTAACATCTTCAAGATGTCTTCCTCTTCTCTGGGCTATTTCAACAGCTTCTAATCTAGCAACAAATTGTCTCAACATGTTTACCAATCCTAGATGCACATCTCACCTCCCACAAACCATCTTGAAACCCTCTACAATTGCAGGCCAGATCGCAATCTGCTACCCCATAAAACTTCAACTAGGGTTTGAAAAGAAGGAACCCTCAAACCTAGATTCATAAACCTAGATCTAGATCTCACCTCACTCTGATACCACCTGATGCAAGGGAGGATGGGGAGAGGGGCCAAAGGTACACCCTAACCAAATCCACCTTGGAGAGATCACATGTAGAAGAAACAACACAATAAGTGAGAGAGAGAATGTAGGGATCTTTCATATATTATCTTCAATTTGATCCATACATATGCCAAGCTGTAAGGCCTTCCCGATTTAGGCAAGATATTAAAATCAAGTACATAAGTCCTCCAACATGTGAGGATCTGCCAACAATCTCTAGTTTTCTATATTCTATCTTCTATCTCCAAACTTACTCCCAAACTCTAACCAAACAACTACATTTATACAAGAGGCTACCAAACTAAGTTGGCCTTCAGATCCACCATCAACAAAAGGAATGACTAGATCTAGGTCCACATGCTTCCCAATGATAGATACCAACATTAAATCCATGACACAAATTAAATGCACAAGTCAACCTCAACAGAAACCCAAAAATAAACAACTCGGTAATCAAGGAAACCAAATGCCAGACAAGCATCACTGAGTGCCAGGGAAATTCACCAAGTGCCAAAGAGATAACTAACCAACACCAGTAAACAAAGGAAACTGAGAAACATTGAATCAAATCATTCAAAGAAGGAACTGAGCAACATAGAAAACTTCCAACATCTTTTTGGTGACACAGGATTGCCAAGGACCCGAGATGCTCCCGCATCAAATATAATCTATAAGATTATAACAAAAGCAATATACTTGAGAATGAAATGTTTGATACCAAGCCTTGTATCACATCCACAAGGTGGATTTGTCTCAGGTCAGGAAACAATGGAAAGAGACCTAGTAGCTCATGAAACCCTACACTCAATCAATAACAACAAGACTCCAATCTTCATCATTAAACTTGATATGATGAATGCATATGATAGAGTTTGATGGGATATTTTATTTAAAGTATTACATAAATTTGGGTTTTCTAAAGGTTGGTCTAAATGGATTAAAGCTTGTATATCTAGTGCAAGGTTTTTAGTATTAATTAATAGAGTGCCATTAGGTTTCTTCTCATCTATACAAGGGATCCAGCAAGGTGATCCTTTGTCACCGGTTCTCTTTATTCTTATGGATGAAACATTCAGTAGACTAATCCAAAATAAGAATGCACTAGGCTGTTGGCAAGGAGTTAAAATTGGAGGTACTGAGAGCTCAATCACACATTCCCTATTTGCAGATGACACTTTGTTGTTTGGAGCTTCCAATGTTTCAGAAACTAAACATGTATCAAACAGAGTTTAGATTTGTACATTTCAGCTTTAGGTAAAAAAATTAACGCTCACAAATAAAAAATCTACTTGTTTAACACCAATTAGATTATTTCCAATAGGATTTTTAATACTCTGGGATTTACAATTGATTTTCTTCCATCTGTATACCTTGGCATTCCTTTTTTGTTGGGGCAAATAAAGTAATTTAATGGATGCCTATCATTAAAAGAATAAAATCAAGAATAATGGCCTGGAAAGAAAGATGGTTCTCATTGGCAGGCATAATTCTTCTTATAGAAATATTACTCTTAGCTATTCCTAACTATTACTTATCAGTATTAAAATCCTCTTCATCAGTGATTCAAACAATTTAGAGGCTATTGAGAGATTTCTTATGGATGGGTAATATGAATGGGGTGAACAAAATTCCATTGGTTTCATTAGAAAATATGGCACAGGTCAAATCCTTGGGTGGTGTTGGTATACATGATTTTCCAAAACGTAAAAAATCATTTTATGATGTCCTCAAGAGAGACAATAACTAATTTCATTTCTTGGGAAGTAAATTATGGTGAACAAGTAAAGTTTTGGTGAGACTCATGGAATGGTGCTTCTCCTCTAGCTAAATTACAAGCAATTGATGACATTGTTTCATCTTCGAAAAGAAATTGGGGTAAATATCTGGTGGATTGTGTTTTAGAAATATGCTTGTTCTCCAGAAAAGTAATTTGGAAAGATCCAAATGAACTGCCTATCTCTCCCCATGACAGAACAAGATTATCTACAATTTTGTCAGAAAAAGTGGTTTATTTATCAGGTAAGGAGGATAAACTATTTTTGGCTCCTAGAAAAGATGGAAATTTTTCTATCAAAGTAGGATACAGGCTCATTTAGCAGCAGGAGTCTAATTCAGTCCCTTGTCAAGCCTTCTCATTTTGTTGGAATCATATAACCCTTGATAAGGCAGGTTTCTTTGCTTGGATGGCATTGAAAAAAGGGTCCTAACAAGTGATAGACTACATAAATTCAATATACTACAACATTTTAATTTTCAATTTTGTGATTTAGAGATTGAAGATGTGGATCACTTATTCTTAAATTGTCCTTTTGCACAACAGTGTTCGATGTTTGTTCTTGGAAAGTTACACTATTTCACTCTTCTTCCCAACTAGCTATGGGATCTTTTTAAATCATGGCCAGAATTATACACTAATTCCCTAAAATCTGGCTTGCAAAAATGTATTCCGGCATCGGTGGTATGGGAAATATGGTGGAAACGTAATAAAAGAATTTTTCATAATTGCTCTTCTACTATTGAAGTCGTTCGTACTGAACTAGAAAGATCAATCTCTGAAGTGGTAAATGCTAGTCAATCAAAAGTCAGATGTAACCTAGTGTTGTCTAATTGGGACAATATTATTATTCGAGAATGGAAAAATATTCAGGTGCCAATTGCTTAGTGTCATCAATTGCAAACAACAAATGCACAAGACAAAAATTCAGTTTATTGGCATTCTCCTATCCAAGCGATAGTGACAATCAAATTTAATAGATCTTCTCGAGGAAATTTGGGAAAATCAAGGGTTGGAATATGTATTCAAGATCACCAGGGTAAAGTGCTTGCTATAAAATCATGTCCTCTCCCACAAGATTCAAATAATATGGTAGAGGCACATGCTCTGTTTGTTGGGCTTCTCTTGGCTAAACATGGTATTTTCAGCATATCTATGTGGAAGGTGACTCGAAGGTTATTGTTAATGCCTATATTAAAAGAGAATCCCATAATTGGTAGTTGGCATATATTTTACAAAAAATTTGGTATCTTCTTGACTCTTTTAAAGAAGTATATATATATCTCATACACTTCGTGAAAGTAATGTAGTGGAAGATTATTTAACCAATATGGGTTATGATGGTTTGGATTTGGAATCTTTAACTCCAGATGAAATTATTAACAAGGACAACAAAATGCAAAGTTTGATTTAATTTGATTTGAAATCAAAAGCAAGTTCAAATTCATGCTTGTGATATCGTATGGTGATGACATTCAATAAGTACCTTTGTGCTTCTTGTTAGATGTTATAGATACTTTACAAATGCCTTGTGCATGTGGGATTTCTGTGGTATTTTCTTCGAAGTGCTATGAGATAGAGGTTTAAAAGTGTTGAGTACAGTCCTCATCAAATCTAGATTAATAGATCAAAGTAATCTAAAATTCGAGCCACCAAAACAAGATCTCCTACCCACACATGTACACATGGCATGCATTGATTGATCAATGAATAAATTATATATACATCACACACTCGTCAATGGATCATCTTGTGTGAATTTATTTATCTAAGGCTAGTTGATCAGTAAAATTATGATATCAAAAGATTGAAATAGATTTTCTCTTAATTGAAACCAGTACTTGACAAAGCTCAGTGGTTTTAAATAGTAATGTTTTCTTGCTGCGCATCTATTTCATTTTCAAGTAACCGAAAGAATGGAACCTGCAAAAGAGATATGTGAAAAATATGGCCAATGTCAGTGGTTTCATTTTGAGATCTTACCAAGGAATTATTGAATTCGTCTACAACTGAACACACTGGAGGAGGTTTTTTCATTACAGATAGATGACATGACATTGGAGGATATGTTTGTCTATCATTGATAGGGGATTAGGGTTGCAGTACGATTTTTGATTGGGGAGGAAATCCTTTCACCTCAGACAAAATAATTTTTCTACCCGTCGCAGATAGTGTCGATATTTCTATCCAATGCAATGGACCTCATGCAGTCGGTGCACCTGATGGAGATACTTGCAAACAAAGTGGTTCAACCACAGTATCTACAGGACATGGTGATAAAAAGGGCCATGCAATAGTATGATATGTGGAGTGGCCAAGCTTTGGTGGGTGACATTTTCTCTCGTCATCTTCTACTCACCAACCATGATTTCATGGTGGTATATGACTGCATTAAACAAACATTGGAGAAGCAGAGTTATAAATACATTGAGAATGATCTGCATTCCTTAGGTCGAATACTAGGGCATGTGTTGGTTGAAAGAATTAGAGAAATGGTTCATGCTCTGATGGACTTATTAGGGAAACCTAATGTTCCTGCAAGATTGGACAATATTTATCCTATTTGTTTCCACATGAATCTATAGTTGGAGAGTTCTCTAGACTTAAATGATCATCCCTCTGAATTTGATGGGTGGCATCAACCATCCGGTCAACATGAGCACACTGTTGGATGGGGAGATCTAGAATCAGAAGGATGGGTTGTGGTCGTGCATGAAGGTGATCAAGCACATGGTTGGAATGTTGAGTCATCTAGGTGGTCTTCACGATCTCAACCAAATGTGGCAGTTTCGGGTACCAGTCATATGGATGAATAATAGAAGATATTGTAATATAATTTTGATGACTATATCATGTGGCTTTTGTTTATAACAGATTTATTTACAAGCCATATTATGTAATCGAAGCCAAATTTGGGGGGTAGAATAGGTTATTAGTCATTGTCAAACTTTGTAATCCCAATCTTCTATGATATGTATCGAGCAAGGATATCGGGTTTTCTTACTGGTTCTTTCCCGATTGAGCTTTTGAACCAGTTTTTATATTAATAATATATATAGTGGCTAGTCCACTTTTGTTAAAAAAAAAAATTCTTATATCATGTGTACTTTGAAAATCTTGTAGGAAAAATGCAATATAGAGAAAGCCTCCAAAAAAAGGGGTCCTATAACACTAAATCAATTCAACTAATCATATGATTGGTGAAAAACAATTAACTAATTGTGCATAGCTGAATGCAATAATATATTACCTACGGCGAGTATGATAATGCTTTTATAATTAATCTCCACATCATATTTCTAGATTCCAATACCTTAGCTACCTTCCTTTACTAAGATATTTTTTATCTAACTTGATATGTTGTCTGTTGTCTCATGTTAAAAGAATGTTACACAAGGATTGATATATTGATGCTTCCATATTTAATCTCCACATCATGCTCCTTTATCTCAATCCTTCTAAAGAAAATTGTTTCATCAATTCATAAATAGGTATATATTTCAACGGACTCAACTAATCAAACAATGCAATAAAAAAACAAAAATAAAAACAACATTTTAACACCAATTGGAAATCCCAACCTTCATTTTACCTTTCATTTGTCTGGCCAACTCTTTTATGGACGAGGCCTAAACAAGTTTCACTATCATGCACAAGACTCATCACCAAGAAGATCGTGTGCAAATGAGCAATTAAATCAACATGCAGAACTACCTTGAAACTGAGCAATCACAAAAACTATATCATTACTTTGGAATGTGTGAATCACTACTTTTTCCATTATTGGATCGTCTATCATTCTTTGAATTCATGGTTAAACTCACGTTGCAAAGGCATTTGAGCAGAGAAAATGTCTCTTTCTCTACCTAAGTTCAATGGAGAAATAATGGAAAGTAAAAGTTGGGAATTAGTACAAACATCAATTAAGCAAAGATGCTTTGCAAAAGTATGGAGCCCATATTTCCATTGTGAAAAGTGGTGAGAATTCATGGGGCAAAAGTATAGAAATGGATGGCCATAATAACCCCACTTTGGAGCCCATTGCACATTTTCTGATTAAAGATCAACAGGCCCACTTCATTGATTTTCTCACAGAGCTTTCCAAGTTGACCCATTCATAATGACTGGATTTTCAATTGAGAAGATGGCCGCCATTGAAGGAGACACAAAGACAAGATTTGAGTCGGTTGCATTAATGCATTAATTGATCTTTCATTTGTGATATTCATTCCCATATGTTATATAATGGATTGCATGATTTAGATTCTTTTTGAGGACATGATTGAGAGCTTGTCTTCAAATATAGTTTAATTATGCTGATTAGTCATTTCATTTGATAATCCATGAAAGCTTAACAGGAGTACCCACCAAAATAATTGACTTATTAAACCTACTGCAAATAAATATATAATGCTAAAACTGTTATAATTCCCTCCATATGCGGAGGAATTAGGTTTTGATGAGATATGAGAAATATTCTTGATTCATTATATATTGCAAGTTTCATAGAATCTGAGGTGAACTGGTCGAAAAATCTGTGGGGGCTTAAAACTGTTATGAAGATTGAAACATAACCATTTTCTCTACGTACGTAGAAAGATTTGGCATTTCTACATTTGATTGCAAATTTTATAGATTTTTTTTTTCCAGTATTCAAACAAAAAAGTGATTTCCCTGTCAAACTCACCTTTAAGAAATGATTTAGAAAACAAAACTCTTCACATCTGATATAGAGTGATGGGGATAAGAAGAGTTATTGTCCAAGAAGAAAAAGGTTAACACTCCATGTTCTAAAGTCTAAAGAAGTTGTACGCATTCATTGAGTAGGTTTCTGAGATTCGACGACCATGTTCTACAGTCTAGACAACTTATTACACGTGCATTGGTTTGGATTCAGATTTGTTTAAAGAAGAATCCATGTAAATGCATCAAACTAACATGTTTTTATCATGGTATTCTCATTTATTTTAAAGATATGTGAGCCATAGAGAAGGAAACATCAAGAAGGAGAGGATAGTTTAGGGTCAATGCATAGTATTCGGGCAAATACTCGTCTTCTTTAGGCTTTACAAAATCTTAGACGGTAAAGTTTATTTAACACAGCACAATTAAAATGAAATATATAAATAGTTGGAGAAAATTGATTATCATGTAGTAAGGACAATCAAGGATAAGTCCAATAGACCAAGTATAATATAATATGTAGAGACAAGTGTGCATATACATCAAAAGGTGTAAACTAAATTGTACTTCATAAGATGCAACCCCTTATTTTTATATTATACATAGGCATTTTGTACCTCATCATTATTGCCCCTCTAGATATGTGTCTAATATTAGGTGTAAAAAAAATCTATATCACTAAAGCAATAGATTAGAGAGACAAACAAGATTCCTACAAGAAACATATATATGAATGTTTCCTTAAGTGTTAGCTCCCCTAAGTTGTAAGAAAATATGTACAATTGGTTAGTACATACAAGAATAGTAGAAAACTAAAATAAAATAGAAATAAAATGATATTTTTAGATTAGAAAATTGATCCAAAACTAGCCAAACTAGTGTCAAATCGATTAGAAGATAGAGTCGCAATGTGTAACAAAAAAGGTAAACATATGAGATAGAAATAGAATCATAAAAATAGGGAAATGTTGCACGTAAAAAATACTTAGTAATCCATGTCAAATCAATAATGTTCTAGACCTAGGAAATAAAAACCATTACAGTTTACTTTTCAATGTATTATAATGTTGCAACATTAATCATATATGTTGAAAACTATCTAACCATATTTTTTTACTTGAATTAAATATTTCATATTGTACCTCTCCTAGAATCAAATCAAATTTGAAGATGGAAAATGACTACCTAGATGTCCCTTACAACTAGGTATTGGTCTACAAGATAGCTTAGTTTTTATTATATTTTGTTCATATAGTGTCGTAAACTAGACACTTTTAATTATGATGTCAAATTTCACACTCTCCTAGCACTCATTGTAGTATTTCCTATTCCTCTATGCATTATAGGACATTTATTAATTTAAATTAATATTATGAGTCATCTTCCACTTTATTACATGAATAATTTGTTATTCGGGTCCTTAACTATAGGTGTACACTTTATTTTAACTTATTTAAGTCTTACCTCATTTAAAATTTCTAGACATGTTTTCTCCTATCTAAACATCATATTTATTTGCACCAATGATTTGTGGGCCTCTAGATTCTATTATCATGCATCCCTAAAAAATAGGGCAATTTAAGTCTAGACTATGTCACCAAGGGCATCATAGTCATGGACTATGTCGATGTGGAAACATAGTCTGGTGTGTTTTTCCTAAAATTTTGGGATCATAATAAGGTAGTCTTACCCTATCCAAAAATATCCCTTATGCAAATATGTTGGTTTTTCTAAGTCAACCAAAATGTTATCTCATTATGAGATCCCTATATAAGGTCCCCTTTTCAATTCATTTTTGCATCTCATCATCAACTCATCAAGACATCACTTCAAGAGAAGACCTAATTCAAGGAGAAACAAATTACTTTAATGAATTTTCAATTATTATTTTACTTATTATTTTATTATTTTTTAATCATGTTATTGCATCCACATATGGAGGACTTATCCTAAGATAATTGCATCAATAATTTGAGTTATAATTATTTGAATTGAAGCATTTACATTCAAGAATTTTAATTTAGGTTTCTATTTCTATTCATCAACACTATTGTGTTGAGTTTTAACCTAATTTTTCACTAAGGAAAACCCCTATCCAACCCAAAGTGTCTTTTTTGTCTTCTTTTGTGCAGATCCAAGTTTAGTTATAGGTCCCTAGAGACACAAAAGAAAGGAATCGACTCAATACATAGTCATAGATCCTCATTTGGAATCTCATTAAAAAAAAATTGAGGACTAATTCTCTTGGGGAAACCTAGTCCCAAGGAATGGTCATTTGGGGCAACTTTGTTGCTCTAGGGTGATATTGTCCCTCAAGGGAGACATACTCCACCTAGAATAAGCTAAAACTTGGTAGGTGACATATACAAGCTCATGGAGTTATATATTTAGTTATTGATTTTCAAAAACTCATTAGGTAAATCAAGAATCCTCAAGGCAACACAGACCATCACATTTTGGCTTAGTTATAGGTGGAGTACATAATTATCCCTTCATTTTAGAAATTTACACTTTCTAGATTAGTTGATATTGTTTTTTAAGACCTTGATCTCAATCACCTAGACCTTCTAAACACTCTTTCAATCATCCATAGAAACAAATTATTATGAGCAGGCTAAGAGTATGATATTGAATTCACCATCTTGAGAAATAAATAGTCAATCATACTTATCTATTGGTGGATTCTTATTGAAATGTAATCAAGGAAGGCGTATTCTCAACCTAGTTTGTCTACCCTCTTTCCCTAAATTAAATTTTGGTGAAGATGACACATTTTCTGATTTTTCATGTTTCAAAATAATAAAAAGACAAAAATATTTCCTTTTATACATTATTATGTGTGCTTATTTTACTCATTGAATGATGTTTTATTTTATTATATTAGCTCATTTCATTGCGAGTTTTCATTTTCAGGGAGTAGAAAAATGTCATATTTCTTTTTACAAGACTTTAGTGCCTTTGATGATCTATTTTAGTAGTCATGAATTCAACATGTTTGAGATGAAGCCCTTGATGACTTCATCTCTATTATGTCTTCTTCTATGACTACTAAACCATCCTTTTGCCAAAAACTGATTGACTTCTACATATGGATGGTTATAAATGTGAGACTGAAAAACTAATTTTTTTGTCCATATTCATCAACATAATCTTGAACCTATAAACAAACTTTTAATTTTTAAAGGTGGTAGTAATCCTAATATCCCTCAAAATCTTACTAAATCTTTGATAATTGTTAGAAGAGGAACAAAAAGTCTTCTGACTTTGGTAAAATAAATCACCCAAATTTGTAAAGCAGATTCTCATGCATACAACGTGATAAATAATAGATAACCTAATAGTTTATTTTTCCTCACTTCCCCTCCTAGTACATAATTTATGCTTTCGCGTACACCTTATCTTTTTCAAAACTTGTAAAGCAATATGATCATGTTGAACAACTTTGTGCTACTATTACAAAGATATCTCTTTCAGATTGGTTCAAACTTTAACCACATACCATATTACGCTTCAAGAGGCTATACAAAATAATATTTTTTATCCTCCTATGAAACCTAATAATTTTGTAACCTTACTAGAGTGTATGAATGCAACTAAAGTTGATATTGTACTCTCCCAAAATGAGTTGCCTCCTCTATAATTTTAAAATAAATATGACCCTCTTAGGATTGTGTTCCTTATTAATTGAAATGCTAAATTATGGGAAGATTATTAAATAATGGATCTGATTTTAATGTTTGTAGCACCAATTTGATGCATAAAATTAGTGTGGATACTTCTCTCATTCAACCGAATTTCTCCTCTATTCATTTATTTGATAATTTTTCTATAGAATCATTGGATACCATAACTTTACCTATCACAATAGGGCCTAATATTTTACCTATGTTTATCCATGTCATGTTCTTGATAGCCTTACTTATAATATTCTTCTAGGTAGACCATGATTGCATGATATGCGGGTTGTCACTTCATCTCTTCATCAAAATACATGAAGTTGATCTATAATAATATACTATGTATTGTTAAAGTCAATCATAAATTATAAATTAGTTTACTAAAAAAAACTATTTTCAATCTCCTTTTCATTCTTCTATCCTCATGCTAATTAAACAAGATGAATAATCTTTCCCTAAAGATACTCCTTCACCCAAATAAATTATCTTAGAAGATGATTGGGGTTCCTTGGAGTTCATCCTTCTTTCATAGTAAAATAAATTTCCCTTAATTTGAGACTCTGAGATTTTATTCAAACACATGCATGGATGTTGATTGGACCCCCTTAAATTTCAAGCCAATTCAAGCTAAGAGTAACCCTATCCTCCTAGCTTTTAAACTCCCAAGATTGATTTAGAAAAGAAAAAAAAAGATATAATGAACATGGTTTAGGATTTATGCTAGGCATTGAAGCTTATGAGAAACCTACAACACACTAGTCTAAGGAAGGTTAGGTTCCCAACATTCTCTTTTGTTGAAATCTCCTCCCTCATTGTCTACTACATCCATGTCTTCTATTTATTTCTATAAACAAGATAGAATTTTGTCTAACTTTATTTGTGACAAGTTAATTAACCAACCCAAACAAAACAAAATGTCAACAAGATTGTGAAAATTCTTCTTTTTGTATGTATCATTGATATCATGTACACTCCACTAATGAATGCCAAGATTTTCATTATAAAATTAAAAAAAATCATCATATATGGTCTCATTCAAGTAACAAGTGATAATGACTACATAATATTTTCATGATAGTTCTAAATAACATTTTAGTTCCTATTATATTTCTCCTCACTATGTGACATTGTTAGCTTATTGTTTGGAGACTCAATACCATTCATGGTAGTCTAATTTTAGGTGCAATCATAGTTTATGAGAAATATAATATCCTTTCTAGTCCTTGTCTTTATTATTGGGGGTGAAGGGTAGTGTTTCAATCCTCTATCTTTCCTAAGGATCCACTTTACCCTTGTTTAGTTACAAATTTCATAACTTAATGTCCTTTATTGTGTAGAATTATTTTCCATGCCTAGGGCTCCTCTCTTTTTCAATAGGTATATATCATTAATTAAAATAAATGGACAATATCTAATGTACATGTGGCCATGTGGGTCACCTTATGGAATAATAAAGGGTCACATATAAATACACACACTCAAACAATAAAGAAAGACCTTGTCCCTAGTTCCACCTTGTGTAGTGCACTATTATATAAAGGATCATGATGAATGTAAGGAGGTAAAAAGAGCAAGCTTAAAAATTAAAGATAAGAAAAGATTAAAAAAAAAAGAAGAATCAATTCTATATTGATTTTCTCAAATGAGGTTTTTCCAAAGGGTGATTGATGAATAAGACTGATGTGGTTTGATTTGAGGAAGGAAGCATGCTACAAAGACCAATCATTGGATGAAAGAGTAACTAACCCTAATGACAAAAGGGTATCTAGGAAAAATAATACAAAAAGGACATTCAAGGACAATTATTAAAGTGCAAGTTGAATAGGGAACAAGGTCTTGATGATACATGAGTGACATGACACTAAATATGCGACCTAAGAAACCCATATGTATAAAGGATCCTAGACAAAATAATAACCAAAATGAATTTACAAGACAAAGAAGTAGACATTATATACAACAAACATGTACAAAAGTCAGGTATTAGGATAGTAAGATGATGTTACGATGCACATGCAAGGAGAGAACAACCATGTAAAAAGGGATGAATGGTTAGAGTGCAAGATGGATACAATTGGGATGAAGGGAGATGAAAATAGGATCTTGAGATGATGTGAATTAAATGAGGACCTTAATGATAATGACAAGACCCTTTACACATGGCACTTGATTCTAGGTTTTCACTACATGTACTTATCCAAGGAGCCATGTTAGGTGGTTTATACCATAGGACAATTTATTTATTTATAATTTTTGGATTTTATAATTTTTTTGGTATTATTTTAAAAAAAATAATACTTTTTTATATTTTTTCTAATAAGTGGTGTACACTACTATGAATCAAGAATAGGATCCCTTTGAACAAATGATATTGATGGGAACACTCAAAAAATAATTTTCTCGTGTGGACAACTAATATGTCCCTAGGCCATATTTTTATATGATGATATAATGAGAAAGCCAATTCAATTCAAATTTTCCCTTGTTCACACCATCCTACTACACCTCCTGATCCTCCTTTGAGACTGAATCACCCACCTAAAAATGTTAAGGCTTGATTTTCTTGTCATATCTCCTTTTGAGCCTATTTAGTATATTATTAGGTGGTGATAGGTATTCTACCTCTTCTCATCCAACAAGTCTAATTGTGTGATTCATGCAATATACTAATCCTTGTTGGTGATTGAATTCTTGAGGTACATAGACACATGGATGGTAGTTTGACTGCAATCAGTGAGACAACATTAGGTCCATATAATAGCGAATATGGAGAGGAAATTATGGGAGTGAAAATGGAAGTACGATAAGCATGGAGAGAGGGATAAATGAGATTTAAACTATAACCAAAACCATTGAAAAACTTCTTGAGTATTTTAAGGATTTTTTTATTGGTTTCCTTAGTCTAGTTGTTACCTTGAGAGTGATAGGGGGAAGAAAAGAAGTGTTCCAGATATGGAATTGGTTACATAGCTCTTTTACATATTGGTTCTTGAGAGGGATACTATTATCAATTATGATGGTGGAGGGGATATCAAAATTGTAGATAAGATGGTAGAAGATGAATTTGGGTATGTGGACACTAGTTGTTAAACTGAGAGAAATTGCTTCCACTTTCTTGGTAAAATACTTAGTGGAATTGATAATGAGCTTGTGTCTATTAGAGGAGGTGGGTCTAATCTTACTAACAAGGTCAAGGTCCTAGAAAGATAAGGCGCATGGATTGATGATTGGGTGTAAATAATGCATTGGCATATGAATGAGATTTGTATATTACTAGTCCACTAAAGGTTCTTCTTTACAAAATTACAAGCATCATGTTCCATAGTCAGCCAATAATATCCTACTTTGAGAAGCTTTTTTGCTAGATCAACTCTACTTGTGTGGGAAGCACAAGTTCCACTTTTTACTTATCACAATGTATAGGTGTATTTTGTAACATGTCTAAACACTAAGATAGGGTTTCATGCTAGCCTTAATGATATATTTAATAAATTAATTTATATAAATAATATTCTAAATTAATTTATGAAGGTTAATTTTGTAAATTTAATTGATTTGTGTTTAATGGAGTTTTGATGTGAGTGTGATGTGATGTCCACCTCTAGCTAGAGACATCATTCTAGCTATTGATTAGCCTATCATTGGACCCTCGTAGGCTAGTAGAGACAGATAGAGGGTCAATTTGTGCATAGAGGAGATATGCTTATCTGATGTTTTGACTTTTGTAGAGCTTAGTACTCTTGATTTGGTATGGAAAGGTTTTAGACTCCGTTTGTTTGAGTTTTTCTATTTTTAGCAACATTTAGAGTCATAGAGATTGACCTCTTCTATTTTTAGAAATATTATTTGATCACATTGGAAATTATTATGCCAACTCCAATTCCAGACGGTTAAGCCAGATTCTCATTTTTGAGGGATTTATTCAATTTACAGTGGTTATGATGGAGGAGCAGCCTAGGGTAGTTGGAAATCCTACATGTTGGTGTGTTTCTATGTTACTCGATTGCATCTTTGAATGAGAGGTTCGTTCATTAAAGGGCTCCATCACTGAAGGAACTCGGTAAAATTTTTGGTACTTGACAGAATCTGTGCTCGATGATGCTTGTGGTACTCGATCGACATGCTTGCTCGGTGATGCCTAGTTGGGTCGGTTGTCTTTTTTACTGGCCCTTGGAAGTTTGGCTTACCAACTGGAGTTCTTGGGGATTTGGTTGGCCGAATTGATGTATTTAGTGTGGGTAGCTTATGTTGCATTCGCCTATGTAGATCTGGAGGCCGACATGGAGAATTAATTATTTGTAAGGCTATTTGAGAGATGACTTGTATTGCATTTAATATTTGTTTGTTTAGGAGCTGACTTGGGCTTTGGAGTTATTTATTTCTTCCAGCCCACTTGTGGCTAAAGAAGTGTATTTAAGGAAGGTTTGGGTAGTTATTTGGAAAGTCAGAAAGAAGGATAGTATTTTGGATCCTGTGAGATCTTGCAGATCAGATTGTTTGTCTCATATTTATAATAGCAGAGCTAGTGGTTTGCATGCTTGGAGACCAGGAGATTGCTTGGTGGCTTGTGAGCTCAAGTTTAGATCTGCCTTAGTGTTTCTACCAGTTTCTAATGTGTTACAGAGCTGGACTAGCTAGATGATTGCAGAATTACTATTGTAATTATTTGTATTTGGCCCTAACCCAGAAGGCTTTATAGCCGGGCATGTTGAATGAAAATTCTATTTGAGTATTATCTTGTTGTGTTTCCATTGCATTGTTGTTGCTAGTGTAGATTTGGACTATCCATTCATGGATTCTCCACCTTGCATTGCATTAGGTGGTATCAAAGCTTGAAGTTCTTGAGTGCATGGACAGATCTCCGAGTTGAGGTAGTCTTCACCTAGACCTTGGGTTGGTGATTTGTTTCCTTGGGTTTGCAAAGATCTTGAGGATGCCTCCAAGAAGATAGGACCCTAGGATGATTTCAGATCTTTGTGATGTTGTAGAATCAAAGATTAGAGAGAAGGTTAAAGTAGATTTCAAATCTGAGATGGAATTGATGAAGAATGACATGATTGTTGAGATCATGAGGGCTATTACTGGTATGTTGAGGAATCTTGGTACTTATGATGGCTATGAGGAAGCTGTTGAAGACTTTGAAGGTGCTAGATCTAGTGGAGATGATAGAATCGATCAAAGGAACAAATTTCATGAAGACAGAACTAGTCGGTTAAAGAGATTTGGAGCTCAGTTAAGTACTAGTTTCTAACTTCTTTGGTACTTTGAGACCTAAGGACTTGATTGATTGGATTGGTGAGTTAGAAGATTTCTTTGAGCTTGGAAAAATTGAAGATCCTCTTAGAGTGAGGTTACACCGACTAAGTTGAAAGGAGATGTTGCTCTTTGGTGGAAAGAATTATAGAGGGAAAGAGATGATGAAGGTGAAATGAAGATCAATTGGTGCAGGTTGATGGTGGCTAAATTGAAAGCTAAGTTCATACCTTTCGACTATGAACTTGAATTTTTTAAGAAATTATAGAATTTGAAGCAGAAATATTTTATTGTTGAAGATTATACTGAGGAGTTCTATAAGTTGACTATTCAGTCTAGACATAGAGAATTTGATAAGGAAAAGGTAGCTCGGTATGTGAATGGATTGAGATTCAATATTTAGGATGAGATTGGTATGTTGAAGATTAATTTGGTCAAGGATGCTTATTAGTATGCCCTGAAGGCAACAGATAAGTTGAAGAGGAGACAACATGGTAATTCTCGAGGGAAGGAGAAACAAGATCACTTGGTGAAGGATAAACCAACTGCTAAAGTTGAATTGAAACTTGTTGAACTGAGGAAGAGAACAAGAAGAGGTGGATTTAAGGGTACTTGTTATAGTTATGGTGAAGAAGGACATCAATCATTTGAATGTTCCCAAAAGGTTGGTGAGCAAAGAACTATTATGGTGAATGAGAACATACTAAATGAACCTGAGGTAGAATCAGAAAACTTGATGGTTCGAAGAACACTGCTCGATAGTAAGGTAGAACCTTGTTAGAGGAGTAATTTGTTTAGAACTCGATGCAAGTCAAGAGGTAAACTTTGTAATGTGATTGTGGATAGTTGTAGTACTAATAACCTTGTAGTTGAGGATATGGTTCAAAAAATTGGTTTGAAGAGAGTAAGACATCCTTGTCCTTATAGGATTGGTTCGTTGCAAGATGTTCATGCTTTGGAAGAAAGGGAGAAATGTCTTGTTGATTTTTAGATTGGCCACTATAAGGATCAAGTGTTGTGTGATATTTTGGACATGAGTAGTTGTCACATATTTCTCAGTAGATCTTGGGAGTATGATTGCAAGGATGTGCATGACTGTGTCAAGAATGTGTTTATTGTTGAGAAGGATGACATAAATTTTTCCCTAATGCCGTTGTTGGATACAACACTCGGTAGGAGGAACCTAATCTTTGGGAGCTGAGATGAGCTAAAGGATCATGAAAGGATTGATGATCAGTATAGAGAACAAATCTATGGATTGTCAAGGAAAGACTTGAAAAGGAAAAGAAGGAAGAAGTGAAAGAATATGCAAGTTGAAGACTTGGAGGACATGTATGTGAAGAACTAGTTCGGGGTTTATGTGTTGAATCCCAGAAGATTTTCTTCCAGCTTTTGAGAACATCTCTTTGCACTTGGGGTGTATGATATAGGAGCATCCTAGGGTAGTTGGAAATCCTGCATGTGGGTGTATTTTTGTGTTACTCGGTTGCAGCTTTGACCGAGGGGTTCGATCATTAAAGGTCTCGGTTGTTGAAGGAACTCGGTAAAACTTCTGGCACTCAGTAGAATCTATGCTCAGTAATGTTGTGGTGCTTAGTTAATGTGCTTTCTCAGTGATGCCTAGCTGGGTTGGTTGTTTTCTTTACTAGTGCTCGGTAGTTTGGCTTATCGACTGGAGTTCTTGGAGATTTGGTTGGCCAACTTGATGTATTTAGTGTGGGTAGGTTATGTTGCATTCTCCTATGTAGATCTAGAGGCTGACATGGAGAATTAATTATTTGTAAGGCTATTTGAGAGCTGACTTGTATTGCATTTAATATTTGTTTGTTTAGGAGCTGACTTGGGCTTAGGATTTATTTATTTCTTCTAGCCGACTTGTGGCTAAAGAAGTGTATTTAAGGAAGGTTTGGGTAGTTATTTAGAAAGTCAGAAAGAAGGATAGTATTTTGAATCCTATGAGATCTTGCAAATTAGATTGTTGGTTTGATATTTGTAATAGAAAAGCTAGTGGTTTGCATGCTTGGAGACAAGGAGATTTCTTGGTGGATTGCGAGCTCAAGTTCAGATCTACCTTAGTGTTTGTACCAGTTGCTAATGTGTTATTGAACTGGACTAGCTAGAGGATTGCATAATTTCTATTGTAATTATTTGTATTTGGCCCTAACCTGAAAGGCCTTACAACCGAGCATGTTGAATGAAAATTCTATTTGAGTATTCTCTTGTTGTGTTTTTGTTGTATTGTTGTTGCTAGTGTAGATTTGGACTATCCATTCATGGATTCTCCACCTTGCACCACGTCAGGTTATATATTAATTAAATGGAAAAGGATTTAATATTAAGTTGTAAATTCACTTTATATTAAGGGTGAACCCACAATAGTGGGTTACAATTTTTCAAAGGAAGGAAGTCATCCCAAAAATCATGAAAGCATGGATTTACTCACATACTTTCGGTACAAAGTACTTTCTATCGAAACTAGATACTTTCGATCAAAAGTACTTTCGATAGAAAGTAATTTCTATTCAGAGTAATTTATATGAAAAGTCCATCTTTAAGGGTAATTTGTATAGTTTTATTTAAATTACTTTTGATAGAAAGTACTTTCTATCGAAACTAGGTACTTTCAATCAAAAGTCCGTGAGTAAGGGCAATTTGCAGAGCTTGATAAAATTTTGAACATTTCATGGCTTTGGGGCTCAAGAGCAGGGGTCAAATAGAAAAATGAGATGTCCTTTTTCATAGAAGAAGTACTCAGAATGAGCATTCTAACGATTATAGATTTGGCAATTTTTTAGTCTATTATGTAGATATTTTTTTACGTTAATCAAATGTAGGTTTTTTATCAAATATAAACTTTTGAGTTTAACATTCAGTAAAAAATAGTAGAAAAGAGATTTTTTTTTTTGAAAAATAATAGTTCCCTCCTTTGAGTCTACTTTCTATCAAGAAAAAAGAAAATTGAAATTCGATAAATACACAAGTTTTATAAGCTATGTAGTTGAGGTATGTAAAAATTATGGTTTAGTCAACTTCAAACATTAATAAAATATGCAATAATCATGATAATGTTGTGAAACCAATTGCATGCCCTTCGTATGGATGTTACAAAATTAAATTCAAAAAAATTGCATTGATATCTATTTTAGAAAAAAATTATGCTCTATGAAAGCAATATAACTCTTTGAAAATGACGTTTTTAACAACATACCAGTTTTTGTGGGAGAAAGAAAAAACCATTCAAATCAATTCAAAAACAAAAATAAAAAATATATTTAGAATCTAGATAGAAAATCCTAAATGACTCTAGTTTACATCATCTTCCAATTTCAAACAGTTTAATGACAATATGCATCCGAATATGAAAGTTTTTTTTCAAAACGTAGAGTTCAGTGTTCATTCAGGCAAAAAAGTGTAACCCACTATTGTGGGTTCACCCTTAAATCACTTAAGTGATAGGTCTAATTATCATGAAGGGGGCCAAATTAATGTATTAATTTATTAGTGTGTTTTCCTAATTATATTTAATCATTAAATTTATTTAATGATTATATTTTTAATGCCTTAAGGAAAGAAATTACAACTTTTCAAGGAATTACGACTTAGGGTTGGAAAGCCTATTTATGCTTGCTAGGGATACAAGGAACGCATCCATTGTTATTTTCAAAATTGATCATTGTTGGTTTTGAGCTTTGAGAAGGGTTTTTAGCTGTACCATTGGAGAACATAGTTCTTGTGTGTGTCTCCATTTGAGCTAGTGAAATATCTAGTAAATTTGGAATTTCAGAAAGTTTCATTGAGAGACTCTATTTGTGCTTCAATAGTATTAGTTTCAGTAGCAGGAAGAAGAAGATAGTATTTAATTTTAGTTTTATGGAGGAATAAGTCACAACCATTATCCTCTTTCAGATTTACAACCAGAACATTGTAGAGTTGAAATAAATAAGTTCTTGTAGTTGCTGGTGTATTCTCCCAAGTTTTTTTATGCATTTCGTAGTTTCCTTTGTTAATCATTTTCCAATAAAGGATTGTCTTGATTTCCTTTTGTATTTCATTTGGAGAAATAAATAGAAGTTGTAGTAATTAATGAAATAGTTTCAGAATTTCAGATTATTGCATATTTTCTTTTTTATTTCTAAGAACCTTGAAAATCCAAAAAATTCATAAACTTTCAAACAACAAATTGAGATAAATGTTTACAGTATTTAAGGATCGATTTGGGGTTCTTACAGTGGTATCAGAGTTAAATCCTACCATCCTAAGGGTTTAGAAATTACATGCAGCTAGAGGAAGTTGGTCCACTTAGGTATTACACACGCAGGAGAGCCTTACTTGAAGGTGAACAGGTCTTATAACCATAGTCGGTCAGCATGGGTGATAGGCATGATGGAAGCCCACCCAGGATAAATAGGAACAATGAAGATCATGAAACTAAGGATTTTTATAGAGCCATGGCTACAAGGAAGCAATAGGTTGCTCAAGCATTGCAGGCTCTTACCACTATGATGGAGCGCATGAACCCTCCAGCAAGACAGGATCGGGAACATAAGGATAATAGGAGTGCTATAGGTTCTCCACGGGTATAGAAGACACACTCTAGGAAAATAGTTAGACCCACACATCCTACCTTTGTTAGGGAGGAACCAATGCAGGATCCAGTAGAGGAACCTAGGGATGAGATGTTTGAAGACATCCTTATGGTTGCAAATGATGAGTGGGAACTATTGGCCCCACATGTGCAAGAAAGGATGACCTTTGAAAGGTTTGTGAACCAAAGGAGAGAACACTACCATGCAGTCAGACAAGACAGGAGACTCAGGGGGTAGACTAATGAAATAAAGCATGCTACATGCAAGCTTTCCTTATCCATTTTTGATGGTAGTGGTAGATTAACAGGGAAATCTTGGATCCAAAAGCTTGATACTTTTCTACAATTGAGGCCTATGATAGAGATTGAGGCAATAAAATATGCCACTTTACATTTGGAGGGAGTAGCACATGATTGGTGGTATCTTGGGTTGATCACTCTTCACCACAACCAGGTGACTTCTTACCAGGATTTCATGGACAAATTGGTTGAGAGGTTTGATAGGAAAGATCTATAGGTCTACTTTAGAGACCTAGCACAACTCAAACAGACATGGATCTTAGAGTATTTTATTAATGAGTTTCAACGGTCCTTAGTTATGGTGCCAGACATATCAGAGAGGAGGTTGATAGTATTATTTACTGAATGCTTAGCTGAACCAGTTAGAGGTTGGGTAAAGGCTTTTAATCCTTTCACATTGAATTATGTTATGAAGAAAGCTAGAAGCATGTAGCATGCAGCCCCAGTGAATAAATTTCAGCCCAAGGCAGCTTCCTCTAGTAAGGACAATAAGTCATTCAAGAAACCATAGAGGACTGAATTTAAAATTGAAAATACAGATAAATATTTTGCACCTCTTAACAAGGAAACACATAATGATTTACGGAAGAATAAATTATGTTTCTATTGCAAAGAACCTTATGAAATAAACTATGATTATCCTTTAAGAACCAAGGCCAAAGAAAATAGGGTTATGTGGGCTTATTATGGGGATTCTGATTCTAAAAATTCAGACCAGTAATCTAAAAATGAGGAATTGACTGGAGAAAAGGAAAGTACAGGTGATGAAAAGTTGAACCAAATGGCTATAGGTGATGAAAAGACTGAGGGTAGACTTAAGGAGGCTTGAC
This sequence comes from Chamaecyparis obtusa, assembly GCA_027943335.1. Taxonomy (NCBI): domain Eukaryota; kingdom Viridiplantae; phylum Streptophyta; class Pinopsida; order Cupressales; family Cupressaceae; genus Chamaecyparis; species Chamaecyparis obtusa. The sequence continues at coordinate 31,734 of BSBK01006668.1, read as the reverse complement.
TAACTAGTGTGTAGCAAGACATGAATCATTCAAGATGAGGGGAGTACTGGTAGGGAAGCGAGTTATCACCTTTCTCGATATGGATGCCACTCATAATTTTATTGATTCTAGATTGGTTGAGAGATGTGGGATTCAGATAGAGTATTTTGAGGGTATGAGAGTGAGGGTAGCTAATGGCTATGTCCTCAAATGTGATAGGAAGATTACAGATCTATCCTTGAGGATTAATAACTTTGACTTCAAAGCTTATTTTCATGTTATAAACATTGGTGACACAAATCTAGTACTTAGTATGACAAGGTTGCATGATTGGAGTGTTCACTCTCAATTTGAGAGACATGGAGATGAAGTTCCAATCAGATGAAAAGACACATGTACTTAAGGCCATCCATGAGAGTGAGTTTAGTATGATGCCTTGCAAATGTATGGGGAGCTTGCTGAGACATGACTAGGCTGAATGGGAAGCTCGTTGCACTTTGATGCCATCACAAGGGCAGTAACATTCAGAGTATCATCTAGACATACAGGTGCTAAGAATCAAGCATAGTAAGGTTTTCAATGACATTCCACCAGGCAGTCCTCTTGATATAGGTATTGAGCACATCATTGAGCTGGCGGAGGGTGCCAAACCCATTATGATTACACCATACAGGCATCCCAAAATATTGAAGGATGAAATAACAAATACCATCAAGGAGTTACTGGCTATGGGCCATATTAGACCAAGTGAATCTCATTTTTCTTCTTTAGTGGTACTAGTTAAGAAGATGAATGGAACGAGCTCAGGATGTGCATTGATTACAAGATCTTGAACAAAAAAATAATAAAGAACAGATACCCCATTCCTTAGATAGACGAATTGACAGATGAGCTTCATGGTGCTTGCTTCTTTTCGAAGATTGATTTGTGATCAGGATATCATCAGATCTGAGTTAGGGAGAAGGATGTAGAGAAGACAACATTCAAATGTCATTGTGGTAGCTTTGAGTTTTTAGTTATGCCATTTGGGATAACTAATGCTCCAAGTAATTTCTAGTCCATAATGAACAGGGTTTTCTAGCCTTAGTTGAGGAGATTCATTTTGGTTTTCTTTGATGACATCCTTGTTTACAGTAAAACATGGGATGAGCACTTGCAACACTTGGATAAAGTGTTGAGAATTTTGAGAAAAGATTCCTTTTATGCAAAGGAGTCAAAATGTGATCTGGGATTATCAAATTTATTGTATTTGGGTTACATTATCAGTGCACAAGGCATTTGCATGGATCCCAAAAAGATTTGTGCTATTGTTGAGTGGCCTACTCGAGTGAACCTTACAAAGTTGAGGGGATTTTTGGGTTTGTGTGGGTTCTACAGGAGATTTTTTGAAAGATATTCCAAGCATACAACACCCTTGACAGACTTGATGAGAAAAGGGGCTTTCTTGTGGACTCCTAAGGCGCAGGAGTGCTTTGATAAATTCAAGGAGTTGATGACTTCTTGCCCAATGTTAGCTTTTCCATATTTTAGCAAACCATTTGAACTCCATTGCAATGCATTTGGGGAGGGTTTTGGAGTGGTGCTTATGTAGGACAAGCACCCAATTGTGTATGAGAGTAGAAAGGTCAAGGGACCTAAGAGGAGCTTCAATATTTATGATAAGGAAATGCTAACCATAATGCATGCTTTGGCCAAATTCGGGGAATACTTAGTGTGTAAAAAATTTTGCATAAAAATAGACCACAATGGCCTGAAGCATTTCCAGGGGTAGCGAGATCTTAATGATAGGTAGTAGAAATGGGTAAGTAAATTATAGTCATATGATTCTGACATTACCTATTTCAAGGGAATACAAATTTTTTTAGTAGATGCCTTGTAACACAAACCTCATTTGAGCACGATGACAGACATATTTGAGGATTGGAGATACTTGATCCTTGAAGAGTATGCAAAGGATATATAGGCATCAGGATTCATAGATGGATCTATGTAGGACAATGCATACATCCTTGTGAGTGAGATTATCATTTAAAAAGGATGCATTTATTTGGTTTCAGGATCAAGGCTGAGGAGGATGGTGTTGACGATTGATGCAGGAGCATCCTGGGTGTAAGAGTAATCTTGCATCACCCAAAAATATTTCTATTTTTTTTATATTCAATAAGGGCTATTTTGTGCAGAGCTGCTATTTATGGAAAGTTACTATTTTTGGTAATTTTCATATGTGCTCAGAATGATCTGAATTCTTTCTTGGAGGTTCATGTTGGTCATATAAGTCTGCCAGTAAAGTTTCATTGCTAGCTCAAGTGTATATTGGAAGATATTGAAGATTTTCGGTATTGGCAGCAGGGTACAGAAACTTTGAACTCAGTTTTGAAGGCTTTAGAGGCCCTGGATGAGGTCAAAAATTTGGGTGATGGGTGCTTGCGCGGGTCAAGCCTGTAGAGCACTTCGTGGCATTTCTGAAATGGGGTTATAATAGCCGAGCGGGTCAACGGGTGATGACTTATGGTCTTCGAAAGTTGGGCCACCTGAAATGGCGAAAAATAATTTTCTTCAAAATTTCTGTTCGGGTTTCAAAGGTTATCTTGAGCCGACTATGATGTAATAAAATGTAAAATAAAATAATTCTCAGTTTGGTCGGCCTTATTGGCTAAAATTCTGGAACCTTCCCAGGCGGTGGAAAGTTGCCTATATAAGGAAGGCTGTATTATTGTCTTAGGTAGTTCAGAATAGTTCTGGGTAGTAGATCTGGGTAATAGCTCGAAGCTTTGTCTTAAAGAATATTGTAAGGGAATGCCCATGTGGCTTTGCATATTGTAATTCTGAAAGTTTGTAATTCCACATTTGTGGAGATAATAAGAAGCCAAATTTTTGTTCTTGCATATTATTTTTGTTGTTTCTCTATTTCTGTTATGTGTTTGTGGTATTAAGGGGAGCACCCTTCATCAGGTGGTATCAGAGCAGGAGTTCTTGAGTGTGTAAACAGATCGCCGATTGTGAGGCAGTTTGCACCAGGACCGTGGCTAGGGTTTCAGCGCGCATCGCGAAAATGCCTCCACAAAGGGAACGTGGCGGAAGAGCTGGTGTTGTAACACCTGAGGTTAGAGAGCTGCAGAGACAAGTGCGAGCATTGCAAGAAGAGATTCGCAGAGGAATGAATCTTAATGTCAGAGACGAAAGCGAGGATGAAGCTGAAGAAGAATATCAAGAAGGAGAAGTTGAAATTGTGAACCACGAGGAAGAAAGACTTTTTCAGGCGATTTCCAAAATTGGGAAAAGACCTAAGATTGAGGTTCCTACATTTTCTGGAAATCTTAACCCAGAGGAATTGATCGACTGGATCAACGAATGTGAGGAATATTTTGAGTATGAAGATGTTGAGGATCCTGATAGGGTCAAATTTGCGAAAGCCAGACTGAAAAGTCATGCGAAGATATGGTGGCAAGAGATTCAGTTGGAGCGAAATAGAAGGGGAAAGGAGAAAATCACGAGATGGGATCGGATGGTGGATAAATTGAAGCGACAGTTCATTCCTGTTGATTATGAGCTTGATCTACTAAAGAAAATGCAGAGTTTGAAGCAAGCAGGAAGATCTGTTCAGGAGTATACAGAGGAGTTCTATCGACTCCTCATCAGAACAGGCCATGCAGAAGCTAATAAGGAGAAAGTTGCCTGGTACCTTAATGGGTTAAGGCCAAGCATTAAGGAGGAGTTGAATCTGGTTCGAATGAGCAGTATTGAAGAGGCATACCAGTTTGCCCTAAAAGTAGAGGAAAAGCTGAACAAGAAGTTTGAGAGCAGACAAAACGAAAGAGGTCGCGGTGGACGATCTGGTGGACGGTCATATGGTGGCCGAAATGAGGATCCAAAAAAGAAGGATGAGGCCAGTAGTAGTCAGAATCAGCGAGGAAATAATTTCAATCGCTTCCAGGATCAGAATAATAGAGATCAGAGAGGAAGAGGAAGAGGACAAGGATCTGGAAGAGGTGGCTTCCATGGAACATGTTTTCACTGTGGAGAAGGTCATAGGGCATTTGAATGTCCTTAGTGCCAAGGTAGAACAGACAAGAGAAATGAAGGCCAGGCCAGAGTTGCACATGTAGATGACGATGCCAGATCATCAAATTTTGAAGATGCTGAAAGAGGAGAAACATTGATTAACAGAAGAGTCCTGTTGAGTGGTGAGAATGAACCTAAGCAAAGGAGGAGCCTCTTTCGCACCAGGTGCAAATGTGAAGGTAAATGTTGTGATGTGATTATTGATAGTGGAAGCACTGACAATTTGGTGTCAGAAGAGATGGTGACAAAGTTAAAGCTCAAGAGACAGAAACACCCACATCCATATCGGATTGCCTGGGTACAGGATGACCACAAGGTCATGGTCAATGAACAATGCCTGGTGAAGTTCAAGATTGGTGGATACCAAGATGAGGTATTGTGTGATATCATATCTATGGATGCATGTCATATGTTATTGGGTAGACCATGGCAGTTTGACAGATGTGCTGTACATGATGGTCGTGCGAATACCTATTCTCTGACAAAGGATGGAGTGCGACATAAGCTAAAACCATTGAAGGAGACTGAAGAAAAGGTATGTGGTAATGCAAGGATAACTTTTGTTGATGGAAGAAATTTCCTAGATGGTATGAGGCATGAGCATGTATGTTTTTCTTTAATTCCAAAAGCTGGTAAAAAGGAAGTAGAAGATGTTCCTGTAGAAGTTACAGATTTGTTGAATGAGTTTCAGGATATTATATCTGATAACGTGCCTGATGGATTACCACCAGTCAGGAGGATCAGTCATCAGATGGACTTGATCCCAGGAGCGAGTTTGCCGAATAAGGTAGCACACAGAATGACACCTGCAGAAAGTGAGGAGTTGAACAGACAAGTACATGAACTGTTACAGAAAGGATTGATCTATGAGAGTCTGAGTCCCTGTGCTGTACCACCAGTATTAGCACCAAAGAAGAATAGAGAATGGAGGATGTGTACAGATTCTACAGCAATAAACAAGATCACAATCAAGTACAGGTTTCCATTGCGACGAATGGATGATATTATGGACTGTTTGAGTGGAGCTCTGTATTTTTCAAAGATAGACCTGAAAAGTGGATATCATAAGCTTCAGATCAGAGAAGGAGATGAATGGAAGACTGCCTTCAAGACAAAGGAAGGACTGTATCAGTGGTTAGTCATGCCTTTTGGGCTAACCAATGCACCGAGCACTTTCATGCGGCTCATGAACGAGGTTCTGAAAGAATTTCTGGGTAAGTTTGTCATTGTTTACCTAGATGATATTTTGATCTTTAGTAAGATATTGGATGAGCATATAATGCATATTCGTATAGTATTTGAGAAGTTGAGAGAAGAGAAATTGTTGATTAATTTGAAGAAGTGCAGTTTTGTGAAGAAAGAGTTAGTGTATTTGGGATTTGTAGTTTCAGCAGAAGGTCTAAAAATGGACCCAGAGAAGGTACAGGCTATCTTTGAATGGCCTACTCCAAGGAGTGCTACTAAGGTAAGATCTTTTCATGGTCTAGCTAGCTTTTACAGAAAGTTTATCAGAAATTTTAGCAGTATTTGTGGACCCTTGACTGAAACAATGAGAGGGGATAGAAAAGAGTTTAAGTGGACTAATGGGGCAGAAAATAGTTTTCAGTTGTTGAAACAAAAAGTTACAGAACAACCCGTTTTAGCACTTCCAGATTTTAATAAGGTGTTTCAAGTAGATTGTGATGCTAGTGGTACTGCAATAGGAGCTGTTATGAGCCAAGAAGGTAAATCTGTTGCTTATTTCAGTGAGAAGTTAAACGATGCCAAGAGGAAATATTCTGTTTATGATCAAGAATTTTATGCTATAGTTCAGGCATTAAAGAAGTGGACACATTATCTGCTTCCTAAGGAGTTTGTTTTGTATACTAATTATCAAGCTTTGCAATATTTGAATAGTCAAGGAAAGTTGAATCAGAGGCATTTGAAATGGGTTGAGTTTTTGCAGAGTTATACATTTGTTTTGAAACACAGGAGTGGAAAGTCTAATAGGGTTGTAGATGCTCTTAGCAGAAGGCAACTATTGCTGATAGAAATGCAGATTGAAGTGGTTGGGTTCAAGGAACTCAAGAATTTGTATGTAGAAGATCCTGATTTTGGTGAAGTTTGGAAAGCTTGTGCAGAACGTGTTACTCTAGACAGGACAAAATGGTTGGATTTCATCATCCAGGATGATATGCTATTCAGAGGGAGTCAGTTGTGCATTCCATGAAGTTCTATGAGGGAGAATCTCATCAAGGAGAAGCATAGCGGAGGATTGGCTGGACATTTTGGTCATGATAAAACCCTTAGTTTGGTTAGTGAAAATTATTATTGGCCACAGTTGCAGCAAGATGTGAAGAAGTTTGTACAGAGTTGCCAAGTATGTCAGATGGCGAAGGGAGTGAAGCAGACTACAGGGTTGTATCAGCCATTACCTGTACCAGAGAAGCCTTGGGAGGATATCAGCATGGACTTTGTTCTTGGTTTACCGAGGACACAGCGGGGACACGATTCAATTTTTGTGGTAGTTGACAGATTTTCAAAGATGGCACATTTCATTCCCTCCAAGAAGACTAATGATACTGTTCATGTAGCAAAATTGTTTTTCAGAGAAGTAGTGAGACTTCATGGTTTGCCAAAGACCATAGTTTCAGATCGGGACACTAAGTTTGTTGGATATTTCTGGCGTACGTTGTGGAAGAAGTTGAAGATAGATTTGAAGTTCAGTTCATCACATCATCCACAGACTGATGGACAGACAGAGGTGGTGAATAGGAGTTTGGGAAATTTGCTGAGATGTTTGGTTGGAGATAAGCCAACATGATGGGATTTGATTTTACCAGAAGCAGAATTTGCATACAATAATTCTGTCAACAGGAGCACTGGTAAATCACCATTCCAGATTGTATATGGAAGTAGTCCAAGAAATGCATCTGAATTGAGGAAGATAGATAAAGGAGAAATAAGTAGTGGTGAAGCTGAAGATTTTGCAGAACACTTGAAGAACATCCATGAGGAGGTGAGGAAGCATATTACCAAGATGAATGCACAGTATAAGGCTAAGGCAGATGAGAAAAGGAGGTATAAGGAAGAAGTTTGGACCATGTAGGATACTGAAGAAACATGATTCAGGAAACGCATATGAGGTAGAATTGCCTACTGAGCTAAATATTTCACCAATTTTTAACATTTCAGATCTGACAGAGTATCATGAAGGAGGTGTTGAAGATGAGATCACAACAGCACAGCGGAGTATTCCAGCAACTAGTTCAGACACTAAGGAGATCGAAGATATACTGGACAGTCGTGTTGGTAGAAGCACAAGGAACATGACATATGAAGAATATCTGGTCAAGTGGAAAGGATGACCTGTTGAAGATTCATCACGGTTGACAAAGGAGGAGGTTAGCCGTCTTGGTTTTCCTCTGCACACCTGAGTCGTGACAGGGTCACTTCTCAAATTACCCTAGGTGTCTGATGCAGGAGCATTCTGGGTGTAAGAGCAATCTTGCATCACCCAAAAATATTTCTATTTTTTTTATATTTAATAAGGGCTATTTTGTGCAGAGCTGCTATTTATGGAAAGTTACTATTTTTAGTAATTTTTGTATGTGCTCAGAATGATCTGAATTCTTTCTTGGAGGTTCATGTTGGTCATATAAGTCTGCCAGTAAAGTTTCATTGCCAGATCAAGTGTATATTGGAAGATATTGAAGATTTTCGGTATTGGCAGCAGGGTAGAAAAACTTTGAACTCAGTTTTGAAGGCTTTAGAGGCCCTGGATGAGGTCGAAAATTTGGGTGATAGGCGCTTGCACGAGTCAAGCCTGTAGAGTGCTTCGTGGCATTTCCGAAATGGGGTTATAATAGCCGAGCGGGTCAACGGGTGATGACTTATGGTCTTCGGAAGTTGGGCCACCTGAAATGGCAAAAAATAATTTTCTTCAAAATTTCTGTTCGGGTTTCAAAGGTTATCTTGAGCCGACTATGATGTAATAAAATGTAAAATAAAATAATTTTCAGTTTGGTCGGCCTTATTGGCTAAAATTCTGGAACCTTCCCAGGCGGTGGAAAGTTGCCTATATAAGGAAGGCTGTATTATTGTCTTAGGCAGTTCAGAATAGTTCTAGGTAGTAGATCTGGGTAATAGCTCGACGCTTTGTCTTACAGAATATTTAAGGGAATGCACATGTGGCTTTGCATATTGTAATTCTGAAAGTTTGTAATTCTACATTTGTGGAGATAATAAGAAGCCAATTTTCTGTTCTTGCATATTATTGTTGTTGTTTCTCTATTTCTGTTATGTGTTTGTGGTATTAAGGGGAGCACCCTTCATCAGGTGGTATCAGAGCAGGAGTTCTTGAGTGTGTAAATAGATCACCGACTGTGAGGCAGTTTGCACCAGGACCGTGGCTAGGGTTTCAGTGCGCATCGCGAAAATGCCTCCACGAAGGGAACGTGGCAGAAGAGCTGGTGTTGTAACACCTGAGGTTAGAGAGCTGCAGAGACAAGTGCAAGCATTGCAAGAAGAGATTCGCAGAGGAATGAATCTTAATGTCAGAGACGAAAGCGAGGATGAAGCTGAAGAAGAATATCAAGAAGGAGAAGTTGAAATTGTGAACCACGAGGAAGAAAGACTTTTTCAGGCGATTTTCAAGATTGGGAAAAGACCTAAGATTGAGGTTCCTACATTTTCTAGAAATCTTAACCCAGAAGAATTGATCGACTAGATCAACGAATGTGAGGAATATTTTGAGTATGAAGATGTTGAGGATCCTGATAGGGTCAAATTTGTGAAAGCCAGACTGAAAGGTCATGCGAAGATATGGTGGCAAGAGATTCAGTTGGAGCGAAATAGAAGGGGAAAGGAGAAAATCACGAGATGGGATCAGATGGTGGATAAATTGAAGCGACAGTTCATTCCTGTTGATTATGAGCTTGATCTACTAAAGAAAATGCAGAGTTTGAAGAAAGCAGGAAGATCTGTTCAGGAGTATACAGAGGAGTTCTATCGACTCCTCATCAGAACAGGCCATGCAGAAGCTGATAAGGAGAAAGTTGCCCGGTACCTTAATGGGTTAAAGCCAAGCATTCAGGAGGAGTTGACTCTCATTCGAATCAGCAGTATTGAAGAGGCATACCAGTTTGCCCTAAAAGTAGAGGAAAAGCTGAACAAGAAGTTTGAGAGAAGACAAAATGGAAGAGGTCGCAGTGGACGATCTAGTGGACGGTCATATGGTGGCCGAAATGAGGATCTGAAAAAGAAGGATGAGGCCAGTAGTAGTCAGAATCAGCGAGGAAATAATTCCAATCGCTTCCAAGATCAGAATAATAGAGATCAGAGAGGAAGAGGAAGAGGACAAGGATCTGGAAGAGGTGGCTTCCGTGGAACATATTTTCACTATGGAGAAGAAGGTCATAGGGCATTTGAATGTCCTCAGTGCCAAGGCAGAACAGACAGGAGAAATGAAGGCCAGGCCAGAGTTGCACATGTAGATGAAGATGCCAGATCATCAAATTCTGAAGATGCTGAAAGACGAGAAACGTTGATTAACAGAAGAGTCCTGTTGAGTGGTGAGAATGAACCTGAGCAAAGGAGGAGCCTGTTTCGCACCAAGTGCAAGTGTGAAGGTAAATGTTGTGATGTGATTATTGATAGTGGAAGCACTGACAATTTGGTGTCAGAAGAGATGGTGACAAAGTTGAAGCTCAAGAGACAGAAACACCCACATCCATATCGGATTGCCTGGGTACAGGATGACCATAAGGTCATGGTCAATGAACAATGCCTGGTGAAGTTCAAGATTGGTGGATACCAAGATGAGGTATTGTGTGATATCATATCTATGGATGCATGTCATATGTTGTTGGGTAGACCATGGCAGTTAGACAGATGTGCTGTACATGATGGTCGTGCGAATACCTATTCTCTGACAAAGGATGGAGTGCAACATAAGCTAAAACCATTGAAGGAGACTGAAGAAAAGGTATGTGGTAATGCAAGGATAACTTTTTTTGATGGAAGAAATTTCCTAGATGGTATGAGGCATGAGCATGTATGTTTTTCTTTAATTCCAAAAGCTGGTAAAGAGGAAGTAGAAGATGTTCCTGTAGAAGTTGCAGATTTGTTGAATGAGTTTCAAGATATTGTATCCAATAACGTGCCTGATGGATTACCACCAGTCAGGAAGATCAGTCATCAGATGGACTTGATCCCAGGAGTGAGTTTTTCGAATAAGGCAGCACACAGAATGACACCTGCAGAAAGTGAGGAGTTGAACAGATAAGTACATGAACTGTTACAGAAAGGATTGATCCGTGAGAGTCTGAGTCCCTGTGCTGTACCAGCAGTATTAGCACCAAAAAAGAATAGAGAATGGAGGATGTGTACAGATTCTAGGACAATAAACAAGATCACAATCAAGTACAGGTTTCCATTGCCACGAATGGATGATATTATGGACTGTTTGAGTGGAGCTGTGTATTTTTCAAAGATAGACCTGAAAAGTGGATATCATCAGATTCAGATTAGAGAAAGAGATGAATAGAAGACTGCCTTCAAGACAAAGGAAGGACTGTATGAGTGGTTAGTCATGCCTTTTGGGCTAACCAATGCACCGAGCACTTTCATGCGGCTCATGAACGAGGTTTTGAAAGAATTTCTGGGTAAGTTTGTCATTGTTTACCTAGATGATATTTTGATATTTAGTAAGACATTGGATGAGCATATGATGCATATTCGTATGGTATTTGAGAAGTTGAGAGAAGAGAAATTATTGATTAATTTGAAGAAGTGCAGTTTTGTGAAGAAAGAGTTAGTGTATTTGGGATTTGTAGTTTCAGCAGAAGGTTTAAAAATAGACCCAGAGAAGGTACAGGCTATCTTTGAATGGCCTACTCCAAGGAGTGCTACTGAGGTAAGATCTTTTCATGGTCTAGCTAGCTTTTACAGAAAGTTTATCAAAAAATTTAACAGTATTTGTGGACCCTTGACTGAAACAATGAGAGGGGATAGAAAAGAGTTTAAGTGGACTAATGGGGTAGAAAATAGTTTTCAGTTGTTGAAATAAAAAGTTACAGAACAACCCGTTTTAGCACTTCCAGATTTTAATAAGGTGTTTCAAGTAGATTGTGATGCTAGTGGTACTGCAATAGGAGCTGTTATGAGCCAAGAAGGTAAACCTGTTGCTTATTTCAGTGAGAATTTAAATGATGCCAAGAGGAAATATTCTGTTTATGATCAGGAATTTTATGCTATATTTCAGGCATTAAAGAAGTGGAGACATTATCTGCTTCCTAAAGAGTTTGTTTTGTATACTGATCATCAAGCTTTGCAATATTTGAATAGTCAAGGAAAGTTGAATCAGAGGCATTTGAAATGGGTTGAGTTTTTGTAGAGTTATATATTTGTTTTGAAACACAGGAGTGGAAAGTCTAATAGGGTTGTAGATGCTCTTAGCAGAAGGCAACTATTGCTGATAGAAATGCAGATTGAAGTGGTTGGGTTCAAGGAACTCAAGAATTTGTATCCAGAGGATCCTGATTTTGGTGAAGTTTGGAAAGCTTGTGTAGAATCTGTTACTCTAGACAGGAAAAAATGGTTGGATTTCATCATCCAGGATGATATGCTATTCAGAGGGAGTCAGTTGTGCATTCCACGAAGTTCTATGAGGGAGAATCTCATCAAGGAGAAGCATAGCGGAGGATTGGCTGGACATTTTGGTCATGATAAAACTCTTGGTTTGGTTAGTGAAAATTATTATTGGCCACAGTTGCAGCAAGATGTGAAGAAGTTTGTATAGAGTTGCCAAGTATGTCAGATGGCGAAGGGAGTGAAGCAGAATACAGGGTTGTATCAGCCATTACCTGTACCAGAGAAGCCTTGGGAGGATATCAGCATGGACTTTGTTCTTGGTTTACCGAGGACACAGCGGGGACACGATTCAATTTTTGTGGTAGTTGACAGATTTTCAAAGATGGCACATTTCATTCCCTGCAAGAAGACTAATGATGCTGTTCATGTAGCAGAATTGTTTTTCAGAGAAGTAGTGAGACTTCATGGTTTGCCAAAGACCATAGTTTCAGATCGGGACACTAAGTTTGTTGGATATTTCTGGCGTACGTTGTGGAAGAAGTTGAAGATAGATTTGAAGTTCAGTTCATCACATCATCCACAGACTGATGGACAGACAAAGGTGGTGAATAGGAGTTTGGAAAATTTGCTGAGATGTTTGGTTGGAGATAAGCCAACAGGATGGGATTTGATTTTACCACAGGCGGAATTTGCATAAAATAATTCTGTCAACAGGAGCACTGGTAAATCACCATTCCAGATTGTATATGGAAGTAGTCCAAGAAATGCATCTGAATTGAGGAAGATAGATAAAGGAGAAATAAGTAGTGGTGAAGCTGAAGATTTTGCAGAACACTTGAAGAACATCCATGAGGAGGTGAGGAAGCATATTACCAAGATGAATGCATAGTATAAGGCTAAGGCAGATGAGAAAAGGAGGTATAAGGAATTTTAGGTTGGTGATGAAGTCATGGTTCATTTGCAGAAGGAGCGGTTTCCAGTTGGTACATATAACAAGATAAAAATGAAGAAGTTTGGACCATGTAGGATACTGAAGAAACATGATTCATGAAATGCATATGAGGTAGAATTGCCTACTGAGCTAAATATTTCACCAATTTTTAACATTTCAGATCTGACAGAGTATCATGAAGGAGGTGTTGAAGATGAGATCACAACAGCATAGTGGAGTATTCCAGCAACTAGTTCAGACACTAAGGAGATTGAAGATATACTGGACAGTCGTGTTGGTAGAAGCACAAGGAACATGACATATGAAGAATATCTGGTCAAGTGGAAACGACGACCTGTTGAAGATTCATCACGGTTGACAAAGGAGGAGGTTAGCCATCTTGGTTTTCCTCTGCACACCTGAGTCGTGACAGGGTCACTTCTCAAATTACCCTGGGTGTCTGATGCAAGAGCATTCTGGGTGTAAGAGCAATCTTGCATCACCCAAAAATATTTCTATTTTTTTTATATTCAAAAAGGGCTATTTTGTGCAGAGCTGCTATTTATGGAAAGTTACTATTTTTGGTAATTTTTGTATGTGCTCAGAATGATTTGAATTCTTTCTTGGAGGTTCATGTTGGTCATATAAGTCTGCCAGTAAAGTTTCATTGCCAGATCAAGCGTATATTGGAAGATATTGAAGATTTTCGGTATTGGCAGCACGGTACAGAAACTTTGAACTCAGTTTTGAAGGCTTTAGAGGCCCTGAATGAGGTTGAAAATTTGGGTGATGGGTGCTTGCGCGGATCAAGCCTGTAGAGCGCTTCGTGGCATTTCCGAAATGGGGTTATAATATCCGAGCGGGTTAATGGGTGATGACTTATGGTCTTCGGAAGTTGGGCCACCTAAAATGGCGAAAAATAATTTTCTTCAAAATTTCTGTTCGGGTTTCAAAGGTTATCTTGAGCCGACTATGATGTAATAAAATGTAAAATAAAATAATTCTCAGTTTGGTTGGCCTTATTGGCTAAAATTCTGGAACCTTCCCAGGCGGTGGAAAGTTGCCTATATAAGGGAGGCTGTATTATTGTCTTAGGCAGTTCAGAATAGTTCTGGGTAGTAGATCTGGGTAATAGCTCGAGGCTTTGTCCTACAGAATATTGTAAGGGAATGCCCATGTGGCTTTTCATATTGTAATTCTGAAAGTTTGTAATTCCACATTTGTGGAGATAATAAGAAGCCAATTTTCTGTTCTTGTATATTATTGTTGTTGTTTCTCTATTTCTGTTATGTGTTTGTGGTATTAAGGGGAGCACCCTTCATCAAGGATTTATCATGATTCACCTATGGCAGGACATCCAGGTTTTTATAAAACCTACTGAAAGATTCGTGAGTGCTTTTCTTGGAAAGGGCTCAAAGATGAGGTGTTACATTATGTTAGAGAGTATCCTAGGTATTAGCAGAATAAATAGGAACACTCTTACCCAGTCAGTTTACTAAAGCTGATCCTGATTCCTCATAGGAAGTGGGAGTGTTTTTCCATGGACTTCATCATAGGACTATCGAGATCCTAGGGCAGAGAATGTATATGTGTTGTTAATCGGCTCATGAATTTTTCCCACTTATTTCTGATCATGGCTACATACACTGCTACATAAGTGGTAGATTTGTTCTTCCATGAGGTATTCAAGTTGCATGGCTTACCCTAAAGCATAATCAGTGATCGAGACAATAGGTTTATGAGTCACTTCTGGCAAGAGTTATTTAGATTATGCAGGACATAGCTCACTTCGAGTAGTAGTTACCACCCCCAGACAGATGGACAAACTAATATAGTCAACAAATGGGTTGATGGATACCTCAGGAACTACATAGTAGGGAAATAGAAGGCTTGGGTTAATTGGATTTATTTGTGTGAGTATTACTACAATTCCACTTATCACATTTCCATCCAGATGTCACCTTTCATGGCATTATATGGGTATGAGGCACAAAATTTCCTGGATATGTTGTTGACTAATAGTAGAGTGCCTAGTGCTGGAGGTTTTTTATAGAAGATCCAAGACATTGTAAAGGCTCTTAAGAAGAAAATCACTAAGGCATAGAATCAAAAGAAGTAGTATGCAGATCAAAAGAGGACTGAGGGGACCTTTGAGGTAGGGGATATGGTCTATTTGATGGTATAGTTGTATCACCAGTCCACTCTAAAAAAGAGTGGTGTTGAGAAACTTAAGCCATGATAATATGGACCCTTTAGGGTGATCAGGAGAGTTGGTGAGGTGGCTTATGAGATGGATTTTCCGATAGAGACAAGAGTCCATAATTTTTTTCATGTGTCACGTCTCAAATAGGTGTTAGGACACTAGATTGTTCCTTCTACAATGCTTCCACCCTTGGATGATTAGGGGAAGTTGGTTTTAGTGCTAGAGGCTATCAGTGACTTTAGGGAAAGCAGTTTGAGGAGGTGTACCATCAGGGAGTACTTGGTGAAATGGAAGGACATGCCGGTTGAGGATGCCACTTGGGAGAGAGAGGAGATTTTACAACATCCAGAGTTAAGATTGCTTGAGGACAAGCAATTTTAGGAAGGGCAGACTATGATGTCCCCTTCTAGCTAGAGACATCATTCTAGCTATTGATTATCCTATCACTGGACCCTCGTAGGTTAGTAGAGATAGATAGAGGGTCAATTTGTGCACAGAGGAGATATTCTTATCTAATGGTTCAACTTTTGCAGAGCTCAGTACCCTTGATTTTGTATGGAGAGGTTTTAGATTCTTTTTTTTTGAGTTTTTCTATTTTTAGCAACTTTTATAGTCATAGAGATGGACCCCTACTATTTTTATAAATATTATTTGATCATATAGGAAATTATTATGCCAGCTCTAGTTCTAGAAAGTTAAGCCATATTGTCATTTTTCAAGGAGTTATTTAGTTTTCAATGGTTATATATTAATTAAATGGAAAAGGATTTAATATTAAGTTATAAATTGAATTTATATTAAATCACTTAAGTGATGGGTCTAAGTATCACGAAGGGGGCCAAATTAATGTATTAATTTGTTGAAATTTTTTCCTAAGTCTAAATCATTAAATTTATTTACTGATTATATTTTTAATGCGTTAGAGAAAGAAATTACAGCTTTTCAAGAAATTGTGATTTAGGGTTGGAAAGCCTATTTATGCTTGCTGGAGAAAGAAGGAAGGCATCCATTGTTATTTGCAAAATTGATCATTGTTTGTTTTGAGCTTTGAGAAGGGTTTTTAGCTTTACTATTAGATAACATAGTTCTTCTGTGTGTCTCCATTTGAGCTAGTGAAATATCCAGTGAATTTGGAATTTTAGAGAGTTTCATCCAGAGACTCTATTTGTGCTTCAACAATATTAGTTTCAACAGCAGGAAGAAGAAGATAGTATTTAATTACAATTTTATGGAGGAATAAGTCACAACCATTATCCTCTTTTAGATTTACAACCACAAGATCATGTTTTCCTAAGTCTAAATCATTAAATTTATTTAATGATTATATTTTTAATGTCTTAAAGAAAGAAAATATATCTTTTCAAGGAATAATGATTTAGGGTTGGAAAGCCTATTTATGATTGCTGGGGAAAGAAGGAAGGCATCCATTGTTATTTGCAAAATTGATCATTGTTTTTTTTGAGCTCTAAGAAGGGTTTTTAGCTTTACCATTGGAGAACATAGCTCTTCTATGTGTCTCCATTTGAGCTGGTGAAATATCCAGTGAATTTGAAATTTCAGAGAGTTTCATCTAGAGACTCTATTTGTGCTTCCACAGTATTAGCTTTAGCAGCAGGAAGAAGAAGATAGTATTTAATTGCATTTTTATGGAGGAATAAGTCGCAACCATTATCCTCTTTCAGATTTACAACCACAACATTGTAGAGTTGAAATAAATAAGTTCCTACAGAATTTGGTGCATTCCCCCTGATTTTTTTATGCATTTCATAGTTTCCTTTGTTAATCATTTTCTAATAAAGAATTGCCTTGATTTCCTTTTGTATTTCATTTGAAAAAATAAATAGAAGTTGCAATAGTTAATTGAATAGTTTCAAAATTTCAGATTATTGCATATTTTCTTTTTATTTCTAAAACCCTTAAAAATCTAAAAAAAATTCATAAACTTTCAAACAACAAAGAGATAAACATCTGCAGTAGTTAAGGACTGATTTGGGGTTCTTACATGTGCTTAATAGCATAGGGTGAAAGCACAAACCTGTGTCGCAGTAGAGGACAAACTAGGGGGTTTCGGCCGAACAAGGTTCGACCGAAACAGCTTCGGCCAAACCTATGTGGCGGGCATGAGGTGCCAAGTGGCACCAAGTGGCACCAATGTGGCGAGCATGGTTCAGCCGAACCTGTTTCAGCCGAACAATTTTCGGCCGAAACAAGTTCGGCCGAACACCTGAAAAATTATAAATAGGCAAAAATTGCCCTCCTGGGCTCATTTGTTCACTAGCGACTTCCGGATTTTGAGGAGGGCTTAAGAGGGTTTCGGCCGAACGGGGTATTTTTTTTTTTTTTTTTTTAAGTTTTAATAGTTTTATTATTTTTTAATTTGTTTTTTTAATTTAAATAAAATAGTTAATTTTTTAAAATGTGTTAAAATAGTTAATTTATTTTTCTAATTTAAATAAAATAGTTAATTTGTTTTTCTAATTTAAATAAAATAGTTAATTTGTTTTTTTTAATTTAAATAAAATAGTTAGTTTTTTTTTTAATTTAAATAAAATAGTTCGTTTGTTTTTTTACTTTAAATGAAATAGTTAATTTAGTTTAAATTTAATATTTTAAATTTAACATAGTTAAGCATAGTGAAACATAGTTAGCATAGTTAATCATAGTTAAACATGTAGTTAACATAGTTAACCATAGTTAAACTTAATAACATAATTAATCTTAAGAACATAGTTAACCATAGTTAAACTTAATAACATATTTAACCATAGTTAATCTTAAGAACATAGTTAACATAATGAACATAGTTAATCATAGTTAAACTTAAGAACATAGTTAACTATAATCCTAGAACCCTAACATATTATAGATAATCCTAACACAAATTGTAACCCTAAACCTTGATCATACTCATAATTGTAACCATTAACCTTTAACTCTAACCTTAAATATTAATTGTAACAATAACCAAAACCCTAACCATAACTATAATCCAAAGTCTAACCGCAATTCTAAGAGTAACCATAATTCTAACCCTAACCCTAAACAAATTTCTAACCCTAACATTAAACCTTAACACTTAATCCTAAATGTAAATGTAACTATAACTATAACCAAAAGCCTAAACCCCAACCCTAACCATAGTCATATACTCATTAAATGCTAAACCCTAACCATAAATGCTAAAATATAATTAGAAATGGTAAACCATAATTATAAACCTAAACCAAATCCTAACTATAAAATTTTAATCTTAACATTGATCCTAAGCTTGATCCTAACACTAACCACAATCAAAATCCTAACCCTGACCATACTACTAACCACATGATGTATTTACCCTAAGCTTGATGATATCCTAATCCTATGCCCCAATCAGTGAACATGTAATTAGTGAACATAATTAGTGAACATAATTAGAGAACTAATTACTAATCTAACAAAATTTTACTAATCTAATTAGTGAACATTATTAGTGAACATAATTAGATAATTAGATTTAACTTAACCCAACTATAATTATGTATAATTATATTCAACATCAAGAACCTAACCTCAACCTTAAAAAATCATAAATTTGTAAACTAAAACCCAATGTAAATACTCGTGCAAATTAATCATAGTTATAACCCTAACCTTAATTAGTCAACATAATTAGTGAGTTCATACTTACTAATCTAACAATTTTACTAGTCTAATTCTAAGTGAACATAATTAATGGACATGTAATTAGATAGCATAATTAGATAACTAATTACTAATCTAACAATTACTAATCTAATTAGTGAACATAATTAGATAATTCTAGATAACTTAACTAGAATATAATTAGTGAACATAATTAGATAACTTAACCCAGCTATACATAATTATATTCAACATCAAGAACCTAACCTCAACCTTAAAAAATCATAAATTTGTAAACTAAAACCCAATGTAAATACACGTGCAAATTAATCATAGTTATAACCCTAACCTTAATTAGTCAACATAATTAGTGAGTTCATAATTACTAATCTAAAAATTTTAAGTTAATCTAATTCTAAGTGAACATAATTAGTGAACATGTAATTAGATAGCATAATTAGATAACTAATTACTAATCTAACAATTACTAATCTAATTAGTGAACATAATTAGATAATTCTAGATAACTTAACTAGAATATAATTAGTGAACATAATTAGATAACTAGAATAATTAGTGAACATAACTAGATAATTAGATAACTTAACCCAACTATACATAATTATATTCAACATCAAGAACCTAACCTCAACCTTAAAAAACCATAAATTTGTAGACTAAAACCCAATGTAAATACTCGTGCAAATTAATCATAGTTATAACCCTAACCTTAATTAGTCAACATAATTAGTGAGTTCATAATTACTAATCTAACAATTTTACTAATCTAATTCTAAGTGAACATAATTAGTCAACATGTAATTAGATAGCATAATTAGATAACTAATTACTAATCTAACAAAATTACTAATCTAATTAGTGAACATAATTAGATAATTCTAGATAACTTAACTAGAATATAATTAGCGAACATAATTAGATAACTAGAATAATTAGTGAACATAACTAGATAATTAGATAACTTAACCCAACTATACATAATTATATTCAACATCAAGACCCTAACCTCAACCTTAAAAAACCATAAATTTGTAAACTAAAAGCCAATATAAATACTCACATGCAAATTAATCATAGTTAATATAACCCTAGCCTTAATTAGTGAACATAATTACTAATCTAACAATATTAGTGAACATAATTAGATAACATGTGATTAGATAACTAATTTATATGCATGTTTAAATTTATAGTTCATGTATGCACGTTTAAATTTGTAGTTCATGTATGCATGTTTAAATTTGTAAAATGTATGTTTCTTAAATTTGTACATGTACATGCATGCAGTGATCTCTCTATATATATTCAGATTGTTTATCTATTACACATGGCATCCGGTAGAGCTTCCGTAGATTCTGGTGAGGCTAGTGTTCATGGGGGGGGTGGTAGTGCTCGTAGTCACAACTCTCATGCATCAGCTAATACAGCTGAGGCTAGACAAAAGTTATTTGTAGATACTATTGATAGATTGCGACAAGCACTACAGATTTTGGAGGAGACGTTAGTTTCATCCACCACTATCCCTAATAGGGATAGGGTGAATGTTATTAGAGATGAGATGTTACGTATGATTGACACTATTCAATCATACAACCCATATGATGAGATTAGTTCTCATGGATTCTATACTTCTTTATCTCGCAGTGTCACTGGCACTGTGAAGTACAGCACCATTGATACACTTGTTACCACCCTTATGGTGAAGGGTATGTTTCCTCATTATTTAGATAAGAGGAAGGTGAGAGGATATATGGTGACGAGATGTGAGGATGATCTTGTGGGACCCTTCATATATCCTCGATGGTTGGCCTCACAGCACAGGTGGCCCCAGAAGGATGAGTTGCCACTGTATTTCTGCAAACAATTGTATGCAGAATTTCATTTGCATCTGGATGTTGATTATACAGATATTCCTAGTTATGTTGGGTAGGGGAAGGGTAGATTATATGATAGGTTTAGAGCACCTGATGCCCCTGTGCCCACTGATAAGCGGGCAAGGGTGGGTCCAAACCTTTTGGTCGTACCAAAAGGTTTGGAAGTAGCAGGAGGGGTTGCGGTAGATGAGAGGCTGAGGACTGATGTGTATTCTAGCATAGCTACTATCACCACACAGGTTCAGGAGATGTCATCTGATCATGTGGGCAGATATGTGTTACGTTCACGTTTAGCCATTCCTACACCTACACAGCCTGGTGCATCATGTAGTGGTGGTGACTTATATGATATAGTTGACATACCATCTCCTCTAGAGGTTGTAGCTATATCAGATATGGACCATTTATGACACATGAGTGCATGTTTATCTAGTGATTTACTTTTAGCATATCAGACCATACAGATGCTTAGTGGGATGTCACTCGGGGAGGTTCCTGCATTTGTCAGGACATATAGTGCTCAGTAGACTACACCACCCACAAGTTCTTAGCAGTGTACACCACCCACAGGTCCTCAATAGACTACAGCACCCACAGGTCCTCCACCTACTGCACCACCCACAGGTCCTTCACCTACAGCTCTTCATCAGACCACTCAGAGCACTTCATCAATGCGTCGAGGTCGTCAGCTCTTTACTACATTGCTTACAAACACGGATATTGATCCTTCAGAT
The DNA here is from genome assembly GCA_027943335.1 of Chamaecyparis obtusa. Taxonomy (NCBI): domain Eukaryota; kingdom Viridiplantae; phylum Streptophyta; class Pinopsida; order Cupressales; family Cupressaceae; genus Chamaecyparis; species Chamaecyparis obtusa. The sequence goes on along the minus strand of BSBK01006668.1, from coordinate 10,734 downwards.
ATACAATGTGATTCGGGAGAGTTGAGTGCTATTGGTAGAGCATTAGGGGGTCTGATTGGTGTTGTTCCACCTGATGCACCTAGATATGGAGATTTACAGACTCCACGTGATCCTATCCAGCATGATACATAGGTATATCGAGATGTTTGTTCAAAAAATTAATTTTTCTATGATCATAAGTATTTAAAATTTATTATATATGTACATGATACATATGTGTGACATGTATTTTGTTTATTGTACACAGACATCAGGAGGAGGTGGTGCACTAACATCAGGTCACGGATCTGGACAGGGCCCTAGTTGAGTGTCTATATTTCATGTGACATTTCATATTAGACATTTCATTTTAGACTATTTCATATTAGATATTTCATGGTTATATATCCAGTTACATGTACATATGGTTATATGCTTATAGAGTTACATGTGGTATATGGTTACATGGTTACATATTTCATCTTTTAGACTTATTTTTTGTGTACACATGTGTTAATGTATGTACATTATATATTATACCATGTATAGTCAATGTTATTTCATCTTTTAGACTTATTTTTTGTGTACACATTATTCTAATTAGTGCACATAATTAGATAACTAATTAGATAACATAATTAGATAACTAATTACTAATCTAATTACTTTAATCTAACAAAATTACTATTCTGATTAGTGAACATAATTAGATAGTTCATAATAGATAACTAATTACTAATCTAACAATTACTAATCTAATTAGTGAACATAATTCTAGATAATTAGATAACTTAACTAACAATTACTAATCTAATTAGAGAGTTCATAATTAGATAACTAATGTTATTTCATCTTTAACTAACGTAAAATTAACTAATCTAACTAACATATAATTAGTTAACTAATTTGTTATTTCATCTTTAACTAAACTAATTGGTGAACATAATTAGATAACTAACTAGATAACATAATTAGTGAACATAATTAGATAACTAATTACTAATATAATTAAGTTAATCTAACAATTACTAATCTAATTAGTTCAAACATAATTAGTGAACACAATTAGATAACATAATTAGTGAACATAATTAGATAATTAGATCTAACTTAACTAACAATTACTAATCTAATTAGTGAACATAATTAGATAACTAATGTTATTTCATCTTTTTAACTAACGTAAAATTAACTAATCTAACTAACATAATTAGATAACTAATGTTATTGAACATCTTTAACTAACATAAACATAATTAGATAACATAATTAAAGATAACTAATTACTAATCTAACCGACATAACTAACTAATCTAACTAAAATTTTAACATAATTAAAGTAAAACATATAATTAACTAAAGCATGATTACATACATACATACATAAAAACATATTTGCTATATATATGAGCTCAAACATCAAACTTCAAGCTAGATACAGTTCAAATATGAAAGTACAAGAGCTACAAAAGGAAGTTTATTCAGAAGCTTATAGAGTTCTAAAGCTCCTGATACATATAGTCTAGATCCTCTCTATCTTTTATTATCTCCAAAAGTTTTTCATGTTCTTCAATAGACAACCTCCACTTCTGAATTTTGACACCTCATTTTTTTGGCAATGCTTCGAATTGCAGCTTTGTTGCTATAACCAAGTGACTGTAATGTAGAACTTTTTTGTCAGACATGTATTCAACAAATTGAACACCATTTTTGTTAACCTTTTTTTGCAGATAATAGGTTCCTTCAATAATAACTGAACCAGTTGGATATGTCTGTTCATCATCATCTACAATTTGTTCTGTCAACTTGTATTTTGCTTTCATGCATCTTAGTAGATAATAATCTACACTTTCTATATTGTCAGGCTCTGCAACTATAGCAAAAATATCACCTAGATACAAATGGATTCTATTAAAATTAAACATCACTTAAATATGACAAATTAAAATTAAATAAAAGAATATGTATGTGCACGCACCTGTAACAACTAGATCAGAGACATGCTCATAATCAGCTGAATATATAGGATCATGAATGTTTATGTTAATGTCATCATCTTCATAAGGAGGCATTCTGATTAACTCCTTCATGTCCCATCATGAAACATATCCATTTGCAATATTCTCACATTGACTTAATGGATTGTCGTCAATGCAGTGAGCACAAAAACATGATTTTTCTCTAACTTGAATCAAAATAGGCTTGTGTTGTCCTGTAGTGATCAATTGATGTAAACTTCTAATACCAACAATTTTTTGACAATTGTAAGGATTAGATCAGTCTATATCTGTTACAAATATGAAATAAAAGTTGTACATTTTTAAATCACTTCAATTGTGAAAAGATTGACATGAACACAAAATTAAAATTTTATGTAACAAAATATAAATTACCTTTCACTTCCCAAAAATAACGTTTGTTGTATTTGGTGTCCCGAGGAGCAAAATGACTTTGACACCATTCAATAATTTTCTTTGAATTGTTTATCATGTTACCTATGTATATTTTTGAATTATCAATTTAAAGAAAATACATCTAAGCTAAAATTTTAAATTATTTGAAATTCATATATATATATATATATATATATATATATATATATATATATATATATATATATATATATATATATATATATATATATATATATATATATATATATATATATATATATATATATATATATATATATATATATATATATATATATATAACTATTGAACATCATGTGTACTTGCAAGTTCATGTTGGCGAAGTGCACGCTTCACACATGCTCCTGCTCCATCATGCTCTCCTTTTCCATGTCCACTTTCAAAGAAGTTCCACAAAAATTTAACATTACATCTAGCATGTTTCATGGCTAGCCAATTAAAGGCTTTTGCAGATTTAAATTGTCCTGCAAAATTAAGTTGCACATGTGCATACATACATGTCATCCTTTAATGATTTTAAAAAAAATGAAATGAAAATAAAAATAAATTGAAGTATCAGTACACATACCTGCACAACCATCAGACCAAATCCAATGTTGCGAAGCCTTTATCCCGCGATTTGCAATGTCTTCAAAAACATTGCAAAACAATGAGCCACATAGCTCCTATTATGAACCTTATCATCACTGATATAGAAATGAACCTCCTTGATGATAATGCATTCATTTGGATTGGAACTTTGTACCTCATTCAAATCATATTGTGCATGTCTATAGGTCACTTGCACAAATATTGCAACCTGATCAGAATGATAATATTGAGCTTTAAGCTCTTTTTGAGGGGAAAATGTATAGTTCTCAGAAAAATCTACAATTGAAAGAATACAACTAGGTGGAAAATAATCTTTTGAATCACGAAACTGTTTAGCTTGCCATCGTGCACCATGACAATGCTGGATATGTGGATAAATGAGAGTACAAAATCTGGTCATAAACTCAAGGTAGGGAAATTCACTCTCCTTCAAAATAATTTTTTTGGATTCATCTCCGCTCCTTGTTTGATATGTCTCATATTGTAATCTTTTCCACAAAACTGGTGTTGAAACATTAATATTGTCAATTTGCAATGGAAATTTATGCAAATCTCCACAATCACTGCATGCATTCTTTATGCATTGTACTTTGAACTCATCTGAATCTTCTAATTTATCACATAAAATATATTTCACAAATTGTGTCGTACTTCCAGGGATGACCATATTTGAATCAAGAACTGCCATAACTTTTTTTATATGATTGCAGGTATAGATGAAACTCAACATGATTTCGACAACAACAAGTTTCACGAACCTTATTTATGCGTACAAAGCAAGGGCGCAACCTCTCAAACATTCTCTGACATATTTTCACATTTGAAAATTCTTTCTTGAATTCTTCAAATAATTCACTTTGTGTTGTATCTATAAAATGTTTTGGATGTGTAATTTTCATACCAGTCTCTTCATCTTTCATCTGTATTGTATCTCTTCTATTAGAAGAAACACGAGAGTGAGCGGTCCAATATTCAATGACTAGTTTTTTTACTTCTTTAGAAATTCTATCTTTTCAAGGAAGCCTACAAATACTTACCCAATTGTGTTCAATGTTTTCATCTAACATATTTCTCTTCCTGATATATCTTTGAATAGTTCTTCTAGATACATTCAGTAAATCAGAAATTGCATTCACTTGCTTTCTCTGTGTCAACCTCGTACTAGATAAAGTAGTCATAATTGCTCTACGTGCAGCACTTAAATCAACTCCTCGACTTGAGTTATTAATGCTATTCAATGCATCTTGCAAATTTTGAATTATTGTTTGATTTACATTGTCTCTTGAGTTTTTCTTGTTGTCAACACCCAACAACTCCAAAACAGGAGTCATTTCTTTTTTCCTGAATAACTTAACAAATAATTGAGCTCTTCCAACCATACTTTTATTTTCAAAGTATTCATCCCAAAGTTTTTTGCAATGATTTTAATTGTACTTTCAGATAACATTTCTTCTAATGAAAGTTGACTGAAAAGTGAATCCTCATTCATCTCATTCAAATTGCCCATGCCAAAAGATATATTTCCACCTCTGGAACTACCAATTTGTTCCCCTGTTTCAGTTGCATCTTCTTGAATATCAATAGGTTCTTGCTAATCTTCTTCAATATCAATAGGTTCTTGCTGATCTTCTTGAACTTCAACAGGTTGATCTTGATTATCTATTTTCTGATATTTTTTGTCATCCTTTGTTCGATCATATTTTCTGATTCTATTTCTTTTATTCCCCATTTGCAAAAACTATTCAGATTCAAGTTTTCCAAAGCTTTCACAATTCTTCAATTCACTATCAGAGCTAAAATCTGTAAACCTGTATATCAAATACTGACCAAAATCCTGTTAACAAAAAAAATTGAATAAAATTAAAGTCATAAAAATCATTAATAAATATAAATCTACAATAAATTTCACATGCAATACCTAAATATCAAATAAAAAGCATTAATAAATTTAAAAAAAACTATTAAAAAACACTTAATTTAAAATAAAAACTATTTAAATCTTACAAATAAAATTAAAATAATTGTTAACAAAAAAAATGAATAAAATTAAAGTCATAAAAATCATTAATAAATATAAATCTACAATAAATTTCACATGCAATACCTAAATATCAAATAAAAAGCATTAATAAATTAAAAAAAACTATTAAAAAACACTTAATTTAAAATAAAAACTATTTAAATCTTACAAATAAAATTAAAATAATTTTTAACAAAAAAAATTGAATAAAATTAAAGTCATAAAAATCATTAATAAATATAAATCTACAATAAATTTCACATGCAATACCTAAATATCAAATAAAAAATATTAATAAATTAAAAAAAACTATTAAAAAACACTTAATTTAAAATAAAAACTATTTAAATCTTACAAATAAAATTAAAATAATTTATAAATCTCAAAAAAAAAAATTTTAAAAAAAATGATTTTATATAAAAAACTAAAAAATATCGATTTTATTAAAAAAAGTGGGTAAAATTGAAATTTAGGTGCTTAGCTCACATGTGACCGGGTTTGGTCGCGAAACCGTCCATGGGTTCGGCCGAACCTGTTCGGCCAAACTTTTGAGGTTCGGCCGAACCCTATTCAGCAGAACAATGTTCGGTCGAACCTTGTTCGGCCGAACTTGTCAATGTGGCCTCCCACATGGCAGCCAAGTAAGCAAAAATTGGGATGACTCAAAAGTTCTCACTTCTGGGCTTCGATTCTCTATCAAAATTTACCTTTCTTTAAAATCTAAAAATAACATTTTCTAGAGCTCGGAGTCAGGATTATAATCATATAATTTTTATCATGTTTTGATTCCATATAATATATTATAAATTGAAATTACTTCAAGTAGGTATTTTAACATTTAAGAACACACTCGTTCGAAAATATTAAAAATATCAAATCATGTCAACAAAATTAAAAATTTATATTTAACACTAGAGGAGAGAGTCCTCTTCAATAATATGTAATTTTTTTTTAAAATGGTGTAGATTTGATAGGAAAAAGTTAACGCAGACTTTGGATAGTTATAACAGACAAAATATATACTGAAATGCAATCTTGTTTTTTTTATACACTAGCTATACATGTCATCTAAAACATATTATGAAATCGGAGTAAAAAAATATTATTTGCTTAAAATTTGATAATGTGGACTAGACCCTAGATTTTCAGCATATTTCAGCAATAAAAAAATGGACTTCAAAAATTAAAAAACTATGTCAAATTTTGTTCAAATTTTTTTTAAAAAATTATACGTATAAACTTCATCAAATTTTACACATTTCATTAGTTTACATCATCTTCAAATTCTAAACACAAATGCCACTTTTATATCGTCAAAGTTTAAAAATTTGTATGTTGTTGTCCATTTCCTTTATAAAAGTGTGACACAGGTTTGTACTTTTACCCCATAGTGTTTTTTATTGGGGTTTTGTTTTCTTTAGCCTCATTGAGAGGTCAGTTGGGGTAGATTGATGTCCTAGGTGGTCTTTTTATTTGCGATTTGAAATACTTTATGGATTTTACTTTTGATGCTTTGGGGTTTAACTTGTGGAAAGTTCGTGACCTCTTTATATCATCATTGGTTCATGTTTTATTTTGCGTGCATGTATGATATGATTTCACACATTCTTTGAGTCCTTGATCAATATTTTATTTAACCTCAAGAGGTGACATGCCAGTGTTGCGTTGAGTTTTGATTTGTTAACTTCGTCACCTTGATTCTTATATTGTAGTTGTTCTATGATCTGAAAGATGATATTGTGGATTTATGTTTTACTCCATGTTTAGTAAAAGATACTATTGGTTCTTTGATGATCATGTGATCTTATGATATGATAACCATGTGGATTTAGTATTTGATTCATTGAGATGTCTAGTATTGGATAGATATTTTGGATCCAAGGTATAGGTTGATATTTTATTTTTTATGCTCCAACACTTGCTTTAATGACATTCATGGTTAAATTAGTTTATGAGGAATATTTTATCATTTTGGTTTTTCTTTCTTTATGGTTATTTGGCCAGGAGAATTAGGGTAGGTTATCTAGGAGTATGGAGGGGAAGTGTCTTACTTTGGAGGTTTTAGAGCCCTAATGTGGTTGCTTAGGTATCCTTTGTAAGCAATTTAATAAAGTGATAACTTAATAAATTTATTGAGAAAAATATTAATAAGGCAATTATGCCTCACCCATGCCTTGACTGCTAGTACAAGCTAGGATGGGAGTGGAAGAAGATGCTTGATTGAGGTCTTCCATAGTTAGTCTTCCTTGTATGTTTAAGAGGATTACTATTACCGCATATGATCACTTTGGCGCTAGGGTCCAGAAAGGCTTCCAAGAAAAATTTCAAGGGTTAGATGTATGTGATGACACTTCCCTGTATGTGTCTTAGGATCCTATGTTGCATTTGGTACACTTGATTTGTGTAATGAGCATTTATATTTGATGACCTTATAACCATTTACTACCATTTTATCCAGTATACCTTGGCATTAATTTTTCTTATTTTGGTGTTTTATATCTAAGTAGGGTATGTTGTTATCTCCTCAGCATGATGGGAGTGAAACTTTAGGTTCCATGTGGTGAGTGGTAGTGATTATATTACTATTGAGATCCGACATTCATGACTTTGTGCTTGGATGATCCTTGATACTGATTCTATCTTCTTTTTCATTGCTTGGAGACTCTCTTATTATCATCATGATATGTGTATCTTGCATTCCATTTTGTGTATTGGTTAGTGACATTGATTTATGATATATATACATATATATATAATAATAATACAACTTCTACTAGACATTCTGCAGGGATAACAATTATACAATACAAATATATAAAAATATATATATATATATATATATATATATATATATATATACATATATATATATATATATATATATATACATATACATATATATATATATATATATATACATATATATATATATATATATATATATACATATATATATATATATATATATATATATACATATATATATATATATATATATATATATATATATGTATATATATATATGTATGTGATGAAGGGTGCTCCCCTTAATACCACAAACACATAACAGAAATAGAGAAACAACAACAATATGCAAGAACAGAAAATTGGCTTCTTATTATCTCCACAAATGTGGAATTACAAACTTTCAAAATTACAATATGCAAAGCCACATGGGCATTCCCTTACAATATTCTGTAGGACAAAGCCTCGAACTATTACCCAGAACTATTCTGAACTGCCTAAGACAATAATACAGCCTTCCTTATATAGGCAATTTTTCCACCGCCTGGGAAGGTTCCAGAATTTTTAGCCAATAAGGCCGACCAAACTTAGAATTATTTTATTTTACATTTTATTACATCATAGTCGGCTCAAGATAACCTTTGAAACCCGAATAGAAATTTTGAAGAAAATTATTTTTCGTCATTTCAGGTGGCCCAACTTCCGAAGACCATAAGTCATCACCAGTTGACCCGCTCGGCTACTATAACCCCATTTCGGAAACGCCACGAAGCGCTCTACAGGCTTGATTGGCGCAAGCGCTTGTCACCCAAATTTTCGACCTCATCCGGGGCCTCTAAAGCCTTCAAAACTGAGTTCGAAGTTTTTGTACCCTGCTGCCAATACCGAAAATCTTCAATATCTTCCAATATACACTTGATCTGGCAATGAAACTTTACTGGCAGACTTATATGACCAAAATGAACCTCCAAGAAAGAAATCAGATCATTCTGAGCACATACAAAAATTACCAAAAATAGTAACTTTCCATAAATAGCAGCTCTGCACAAAATAGCCCTTATTGAATACAAAAACAGAAATATTTTTGGGTGATGCAAGATTGCTCTTACACCTAGGATGCTCCTGCATCAGACACCCAGGGTAATTTGAGAAGTGACCCTGTCACGACTCAGGTGTGTAGAGGAAAACCAAGACGGTTAACCTCCTCCTTTGTTAGCCATGATGAATCTTCAATAGGTCATCCTTTCCATTTGACCAGATATTCTTCATATGTCCTGTTCCTTGTGCTTCTACCAACACGACTGTCCAGTATGTCTTCAATCTCCTTGATATCTGAACTAGTTGCTGGAATACTCCACTGTGCTGCTGTGATCTCATCTTCAACACCTCCTTCATGATACTCTGTCAGATCTGAAATGTTAAACACTGGTGAAATATTTAGCTCAGTAGGCAATTCTACCTCATATGCGTTTCCTGAATCATGTTTCTTCAGTATCCTACATGGTCCAAACTTCTTCATTTTCAGCTTGTTATATGTACCAACTGGAAACCGCTCCTTTCGCAAATGAACCATGACTTCATCACCAACCTGAAATTCCTTATACCTCCTTTTCTCATCCGCCTTAGCCTTATACTGTGCATTCATCTTGGTAATATGCTTCCTCACCTCCTCATGGATGTTCTTCAAGTGTTCTGCAAAATCCTCAGCTTCAGCACTACTTATTTCTCTTTTATCTATCTTTCTCAATTCAGATGCATTTCTTGGACTACTTCCATATACAATCTGGAATGGTGATTTACCAGTGCTCCTATTGACAGAATTATTGTATGCAAATTCCACCTGTGGTAAAATCAAATCTCATCCTGCTGGCTTATCTCCAACCAAACATCTCAGCAAATTTCCCAAACTTCTATTCACCACCTCTGTCTGTCCATCAGTCTGTGGATGATGTGATGAACTAAACTTTAAATCTGTCTTCAACTTCTTCCACAATGTACGCCAAAAATATCCAACAAACTTAGTGTCTCGATCTGAAACTATGGTCTTTGGCAAACCATGAAGTCTCACTACTTCTCTGAAAAATAATTCTGCTACATGAACAGCATCATTAGTCTTCTTGCAGGGAATGAAATGTGCCATCTTTGAAAATCTGTCAACCACCACAAAAAATTGAATCGTGTCCCCGCTGTGTCCTCGGTAAACCAAGAACAAAGTCCATGCTGATATCCTCCCAAGGCTTCTCTGGTACGGGTAATGGCTGATACAATCCTGTATTCTGCTTCACTCCTTTCGCCATCTGACATACTCTGCAACTCTGTACAAACTTCTTCACATCTTGCTGCAACTGTGGCCAATAATAATTCTCACTAACCAAACCAAGGGTTTTATCACGACCAAAATGTCCAGCCAATCCTCCGCTATGCTTCTCCTTGATGAGATTCTCCCTCATAGAACTTCGTGGAATGCACAACTGACTCCCTCTGAATAGCATATCATCCTGGATGATGAAATCCAACCATTTCGTCCTGTCTAGAGTAACAGGTTCTGTGCAAGCTTTCCAAGCTTCACCAAAATCAGGATCCTCTGGATACAAATTCTTGAGTTCCTTGAACCCAACCACTTCAATCTGCATTTCTGTCAGCAATAGTTGCCTTCTACTAAGAGCATCTGCAACCCTATTAGACTTTCCACTCCTGTGTTTCAAAACAAATGTATAACTCTGCAAAAACTCAACCCATTTCAAATGCCTTTGATTCAATTTTCCTTGACTATTCAAATATTGCAAAGCTTGATGATCAGTATACAAAATAAACTCCTTAGGAAGTAGATAATGTCTCCACTTCTTTAATGCCTGAACTATAGCATAAAATTCCTGATCATAAACAGAATACTTCCTCTTGGCATCATTTAACTTCTCACTGAAATAAGCAATAGGTTTACCTTCTTGGCTCATAACAGCTCCTATT
>BSBK01006667.1:0-52532 GCA_027943335.1 Chamaecyparis obtusa | reverse complement strand
ATAATACATATATATATATACATATATATATATATATATATACATATATATATATACATATATATATATATATATATACATATAATCTTATATATATATATATACATATATATGTTATATATATATATATATATATATATATATATATATATATATATACATTACACACACACACCACACACACACACATATATATATATGCATGTATGTGTGCATGTATGCATGTGCATGTATATGTATGTATATATATGTATGTGCATATATATACATAGACACACACACACACACACACACATGTGCATGTATGCATGTATGTGTGCATGTGTGCATGTATATATGTATGTATACATACATGTACATGTGTATAGATATATTTTTATGTATTCATTGTGTATGTACATAAGACCTAGATAAGACTAATTATGTACCTAATAAGACCTAGAGATAAGACTAATTAAGACTAATAAGACCTAGATAAGACTAATTAGACCTAATAGTTGACTAAGAAGACATAATTATATAACTAAAATTAGACCCCTTGAGTACATTGTGACCCATTAAGACCTAATTTTTTACCTATTAGCTGACCTAATATGAGTAATAAGACCCAAATTAGGACCTGAATATCATTAATAAGATGGGCCTTAAAGAAGTAATTAGACCTAATACTTGACCAATTAACACCTAATAAGACATGTGTAAGTTGTCTCAAGTATACCTAATATGAGTTTGAGGACCCCTTAGGACCTAATTAGACCTTTAATTAAGACTAATTAACACCTAATATCATGAGTAATAGGACCTGCTAGTACACCTAATATGAGCAATATGATCCCTTAAGCATAATTAGACTAATTAACCCATAACAAGAGCTTTAAATTATACCTAATTTTATACTATTTAATTTACTTTTAAATACATGTGAGTAATACATACCTAATATAAGTAATAGGAACTAATATTGAATAGTAATAATGCCTACTTAGGGACATATTTATGAACTTAATAGGACCCCTTAGACCAAATTAGTCATAATAGCTTGCCCTAATTATCTATGTAATATGAATAATAGGACCCTTTAAGACCTAATTAGACTTAATACATGCTTAATATGAGCTCTTAAGACCAAAGTAGACCTATTAGTTCACCTAATTAGACCTGCTTAGATGCAACCTATTAGGACATCATAATTCCTAGTTATCTAGGTCTATTTTAGAGGTTTGTGATAGGTTATATGACCCCTTAAAACCTTTTAGGACCTAATTAGACCCAATTAGATGTATTACAACCTAATTAGACCTAGATAAGACCTATTACAGTGGAATTAGATCTAATTAGCACCTAAATAGACCTAATTAGACCTATTAGGACCTAATTTGACCAAATTTGACCTATTAGGACCTAATTTAATACCTTGATTAAACCAATTATGTCCTAATTAAACCTATTAGGACCTATGATAGGCTATATGACCCCATAAGACCCCATTAGACCCACTATGAGTAACATGACCCCTTAAGACCTATATTAAAGCACCTAATTAGACCTATTAGTACCTAATTAGACCCAATTAGTTGTTATGACCTAATTAGACCTATTAGGACCTATAATACCTGTTATATGACCCCTTTAATATCGAATTAAAGACCCACTATGAGTAATGTGACCCCTTAAGACTTATTAGTGCCTCACCTAATTAGACCCAATTAGATCAATTGGGACTTAATCACACCCAATTAGACCTAATTATACCTAATTTAACCTATTACATACCTAATTGGACCTATTAAGACCTATGATAGGTTATATGACCCTTTAAGACACCATTAGACCTATTAAAATGTAATTTACATTTAAACATGTAATTTATGTACAACTGATTTTACTTTCAAATAATGTAGTGAAATGCACGCATAGTATTTAATTTTATTTTTATTTAAATTAGGAAAATGTACATGTATATGTAGATTAAATATTTGATAGTAAATAAAATATTTCAGGTACATACATATATTCTAGATCTATCAGACATATTATTACACATTGCACATTGATTCCCCCTGCAAAACTATTTTCACACACTAATAGAGAGATTCAATCGCTACAAGAATCTATAAATAATCTGTCTAGCTCTATTGTCTACAAGAGCACATGTCAGTCCATCTTTAATAGCTTGATTAGCATTAGGGATGACATTCATGGTACTACTCCCTATGCCCTAGATATTATAGAGGCCATACTTGAGAGAAAGAGACAAGAGATTGGCTCTAGTCTTTCTCTTAAGGAGGTACAGGCTTTAGTGCCTAAAGAGACCCTGAAAGGGGAAGTTTTCCCATCTTATGTAGAAAAAAATTATGTGAATGGGTATCAGGTTACCAGGTGTGAGGATCCTACTATATCAGCATTGATATACCCTAGATTTCTAGCTGGTCATGGTCGTTATCCGAATAACGACCAGATTCCACTGTACTTTGCATAGTAGATTTTTGCTGAGGTTCATTTAGGTCATGCTATTAATTACACTAATTTGCCAACACATCTAGGATAGGGGCGTGGCATGATTGCTAATAGAGATGCTTATTGTTGAGCTGATCGACAGAGACCAGTACACAGGGCCATTGTTGGTCAGAGGGAACCTGCTATAGCTCTTTTATTGGGCCATGTTGCAGATGATGTTATTTGTAGCACCCATCTTTGAGCTACGATTGATAGTGTGGGGGACATTGCAACAGCTACCACATCCATATCTAGTGATCAGGTTGGTCAGTACCTGATGTCTTGACAACACTCTAGATTGTCAGGTGGAGCATTCGCTAGCACGACTGCAGATGAAATGTACACTACAGAAGGCATCCCTTCACTTTCTAGCCTAGAGGGACTTATAGGAGAGATGATACATGTGACACTGACTAGCTTGGCTCAAGATCTATTGGATGCATATGCATTTATAGTAGCAGAGCATGATATCCCCATATCAGAGGTTAGATCTCATGTGGGTACTGTCAGATACACTCAGCCACATCCTTCTCACCTAGACTATGGCCATAGTGGTAGTGCTCATGAGGATCCACCTACTAACCACTCTATTGCTACATAGGGAGAGGCATAGCATACATACCCTTCAGTCAGTGCGGGGCATCAGTTCTCTGATCCGTTGGCCTTGACAATGTTGAGTTCAGCATGACCACTAAAGGTTATCTAGATTTGTTGACACATGATGATATGAATTCCATGCCATCTCATCTGGTTAGTCCATTGCATTCATCATTAGAGAGGCATGTGCAGTCTACTCATGTTGTAGATGCAGATTTGAGCTTAGACCAGACACAGCAAAATCTTGATACCTTGGTTGATAGGATTGAGGCCAGGGAATCTGAGTACTATCAGTTTCCACCACCTACACAGGTATAAATTAGATTATATACATGTATTTTTAATGTTACAATTAAAATTAAATTTATTTTCAAAATTTCAATCAATTGAAATTTACATGCACATGCACATATATATATGATATATATTTTTGTCTACCAGGATATGCCTCTTGTTGCTCTTTCTTTGGGTATTGATCATGTACGTCATCGGGCCTCACTCGATGATGACATCAGTAGTGGACAGGTGATTTTTTAATTTATTATCTGTGTTCCACACACTTTATAACATGTTTTCTTGTACAATGTTTATATATTTTAATTTATATATATCTCTTTCTTTGTAGGGATCTGCACATCCTTCAGAGCATGATAGTCACTCTGGGTGTGACCGCTTAGTGAGGAGTAGACATGATGAGTCATAGGCACATTCATATTTGATTAGAGACATATTTCATATTATGTATATATATATATATATATATATATATATATATATATATATATATATATATATATATTCACATGTGTTTGATGAACTATATTTCATTTCTAGACCGGCTTTTGATAGAATATTTGACAGATGATTGATGTTTCATGCATGTTATATATATACTTTCACTCTAGATACGTGTGCATGTGTGATGAACTTGTAAATTTTCAATACTTTCAATAGATTACATGCATGAATGATGTTTTATTATACACATGTTTATTTAATGAAAGTTATGAATGATATAAATTTGACACATGTGACAACTATATAATTGAGGTCCATGATGTTTCATTGAAAATTACTTATATATTTAAATGTACATTCGATAATAGTTACATGCACGTACTTTTAATTTAATGCTGTTGTACTTCAAGTAGATTTTATATTTAAAACATGCACATCCTAATGTAACACATGAAAATTCAATACATACACACATTCATATTCCAAAGTTAGAGTACTTCATATTCAGGTAGATAATTAATATATCATAGATCCACTTGAAAGACATAAATTTGATATCTATATATATATTCTTAATTTTTAATTTAATTCAAGCTCCATTCACTATGGGCACCCGTAGGAAAGAATGGAGCTAAGAAAACCTCTGGTCTAACTGTGAAAAATTTAGTTCAAATCATATTTCATGCATGATTTAGTCCACATCAAGTGGTTCATCTCTCTCTCGAATAACATTTAATATTTTCTCATGGTCGTTAGTATCAAGTCTCCACTTACGAATGCCACGTCCCATCACAGGAACAAGAGATAGGACGGTGGCAATTACAAGATGACTATACTGATAAACCTTATTGTTAGGTTGATAATCAATAAAATGAATCCCATGTTTAAGTATTTTGGTTTGCTTCAAATATGTTCCTTGCACGACAACTGAACCTGGACAATGTGTTCCTCAATGTTAAATATATAGATACATGATAAATACTAACCATATATAAACAAACTTAAATACAATACTAGAACCTGTGGGAAACATAATTCCATCACTTGTTTCATTTTGTGTTAGCTTCATCCTCTCCTTGCAACAACATAATAAATAGTAACTAACACCTTCCACATTTCCAGGCTCTGCTACTACTGCAAAAATATGTCCTGCATTTAAAGTGAACTTTTAATTTTAGGAACTTGTAAATATAAATTAAACAAACTTTATTTAAAGAATTGAGTTTATGAATCCTTTTTAAAAACATGTACATGTAAACACACACGTACCAATTTTGATCAAACTTGAAATATGGTCATAATCTGTAGAAATCAATGGAATGTCGTCAAAGCTTTCATCCTGAACATCATTTGTGTTTGTAACATCTAGTGGAACCAAATTCCATTCACTAACATATCCACATTTTTGGTTGATACATTCGTCATAGTTTTCAGAAATGCAGTCATAACAAAAGCATGAATAATAGCTAGTGTACAATGACCACACATTACTATCCGTACTCATAACTGAATGTAGGGATCTTGTTTTGTCTACTCTCTTACATCCATGGATTGATCTTCTATCAACACCTGAACAATAGAGAGGTCACATGTAAAAATTAAAGACATATATATTATAAGTTAACTCAAACAATGATCAATAAATTTAAAATTAGTACCTATTATCTCCCAGAATACTCGGAAGGGTATGACTTGATCTGATCATGATGATGTGTTATCATGATTTGGAACCATAAAATGCATCTTGCACCACTCAACTACATCATGAGCATTATTTATATGATATCCTTGATAGTCCATTTGATACTTTCTTAAAGCACATTTAATACAAGCTCCCGCACCATCATGCTCTCCCTTTCCATGTCCACTCTCAAAGAAACTCCAAATATGTGGTATCTTTTAGTATCGATGATATCTACATAGTGCGTAAAATGGCCTTGCTAATTTAAATTGTGCTGCACATCCATCCGACCAAACAAAATGCTTTTCAATTTTAATGGCTTTGTTTTCCAAATATCCAAAAAATGTCTTAAAGAAATGCTCAAACAAAATGTATGTCATGCTCTTTATCATCACTAATGTAAAAGTGATATTCTTTCTTTATGACTCGTGCTTCATATGTGCTTTCAACACCATCCAAATCTAATTGTGCATGTTGATAAGACACATGTACCATGATAGTCACCTGCTCTATATAGTAGTATTTTGCTTGAAGTTGTTTTTGAGATACAAAGGAGTAGTTCTCTACAAAATCAACAATCGATAAAATCATTCCAACTAGAAAAGATTCTTTTTGTATTTGGAATTGTTCTACCTGCCATTTAGCAAAAAAAACATCTCGTATGTATGGTTGAATCAATTTACAAAAATTCTCCATAAATGTTGCAACAGGTATCTCATCTTCTACATATTCCAACCTTGTTGATTCTTTCTCGACTTTTGTTTCAGACTTTATGTACTTGTATCTCTTACATTTTATCATCCTCGTCATGTCATTATCTTCAAGTCTCAAAGGAAATTTAGCCAAATCCCCACATGTTTGACAAGTTCCTCTTATGCAATCTATTTCAGGTATTTCATGATCAATTGATTTGTTACATAAGATTGATGTTATGAATTGACTTGGACGTTTAGGAAAATCATTTTGAGAACCACCACTTTCTTCTATCATCTTTCTAAACCCTTGGTAGTAGAGATCAAATTCAATGTGATATCGACAACAACAAGTTTCAAAAGATTTATTTATCTTTACAAAAAATGGCTTTAATCTTTCAAACTTTGTTTGTCCAATCTTAATGTCAAGATTTGAGTTACAAAATGAGAGATACAATTCATGCTATGTGGTGTCCAACCAATGTTTTGTGTGCTGGAAATATTCCTTAGGCCTAGTCCTCTTCTTGATAACGTCTCTTATATTTGGTGAAGGATGAGTATGATCAGTCCAAAATGGCATAACTAAGTTCCTAATTGTTTCATTAATTCTATTAGACCAAGGAGCTCTAAAAATTAGTGCCCAATTACCTTCCAATGTAGTATCATCCAAATTGATTCTTGTTTTCAAATAGTGTGTCATTATCTTCCTACTGTACCCGATCTGAGATGAAAGTGAAGAAATTTGTCTTCTTTGGGACATGTTTTTATTTAAAATAGATGTCAGTATCACTCTTCTTGAAATGGACCTATCTGTAGATCTAGTTGTTTTCCCAATGGAATGCAAACCTTCCTTAACACTGTCAACAATATTTTTTTGTACGTTACTTGATTTTAAATTTTTCAAACTTGTATCTACACCCAATAATTTTAATGGCTCTTTTAACTCATCTTTAAGAAGTGTAATTGATAACAGTTAAGTTTTTTCAAGTGTACCAAGATTCTCAAATTGTTTCATTATTTGCTTAGACTTTTTATTCAATGCCCTCTTCGTAATATTTATGGGTTGTTTAGCATAATCTCTCAATTTTTCCACATCCATTTCAATTAAATGGTCTATGCTTTTATGATTAATTTTTCTCTTCAACTGTTGGAGTAGACTATCATTCACATATGTTTCTTGCACTTCCACTACAAATAAAATAAAATAAAAAAATCTTAATATCTCATCTTAAGGGGACCTTCATGAAATACATATTTACAAGCTCTTGAACATGTTCTACCTATAATAATTTAGACATTAATGAGAGAAACACATACTTGTTTGACCTTGGGTTGAATCAACTTAGGATGCCCTTTGTCCAACATTTTCATCATCAAAGGCTGCATGTACACACAAAAAACAATAACTTATTCTTAGGAGAAAGACCCAAAATGTATATTCACCAATAAGAGACTAAATTGAGATAGTGACTAAATCGAGAGAGTCAGTGAGAAATAGAGAGAGATGTGTACTTATTTGATATTCTGAGACTTCTGCTTGTTGAGCTTGTCATAACCCTTGTCCAACTTCTGAAGGTTGGGCTTGTTGAGTTTGTGATGACCCTTCTCCAACTTCTAAAGGTTGGGCTTGTTGAGCTTGTGATGACCCTTCTCCAACTTCTGAAGGTTGGGCAGCTTGTGATTCTTGAGCATTTCCTACACATGTATGAAGTATAAATTGGTTATAATTAGTATAAGTTGGTCCATATTAGGTTCTAATTGGTCCTAGAATAAGTCCTAATTGAGTCTAATTAGTTCTAATTGAGTTTAGTAGGTCATGTTAGGTCCTAATAGGTCCTAATTGGTCATAATTATGTCTAGTTGGTCCTAATTGAGTCTAGTTAGTCCATATTAGGTCCTAATCAGTCCTAATTGGTCCTAATTGAGTATAATTAGATCTAATAGGTCATAATTGAATCTAATAGGTCCTAATTAGGTCCTAATTGGTCATAATTGAGTCTAATTGGTCCTAATTGAGTCTAGTTGGCCATAATTGTGTCTAGTTGGTCCTAATTGGTCCTAATTGAGTCTAATTAGTCCTAATTGAGTTTAGTAGGTCATGTTAGGTCCTAATTGGTCCTAATTGAGTCTAATAGGTCATATTAGGTCCTAATTGATCCTAATTTACTATAATTGGATATAATAGGTCATAATTGAATCTAATAGGTCCTAATTAGGTCCTAATTGTTCCTATTTGGTCATAATTGAGTCTAGTTAGTCCTAATTGAGTCTAATAGGTCGTGTTAGGTCCTAATTGGTCCATATTAGGTCCTAATTGGTCCTAATTGAGTCTAATTAGTCCTAATTGAGTTTAGTAGGTCATGTTAGGTCCTAATACATCCTAATTGAGTCTAATTAGTCCTAATTGAGTTTAGTAGGTCATGTTAGGTCCTAATAGGTCCTAATTGGTCATAATTGTGTCTAGTTGGTCCATATTAGGTCCTAATTAGTCCTAATTGAGTATAATTAGATCTAATAGGTCATAATTGAATCTAATAGGTCCTAATTAGGTCCTAATTGGTCATAATTGTGTCTAGTTGGTCATAATTGAGTCTAGTTTGTCCATATTGGTCCTAATTGAGTCTAGTTGGTTATAATTGTGTCTAGTTGGTCCTAATTGGTCATAATTGAGTCTAATTAGTCCTAATTGAGTTTAGTAGGTCATGTTAGATCCTAATTGGTCCATATTAGGTCCTAATTGGTCCTAATTGAGTCTAATTGGTGATAATTGAGTCTAATAGGTCATATTAGGTCCTAATTGATCCTAATTGACTATAATTGGATCTAATAGGTCCTAATTAGGTCCTAATTGTTCCTAATTGGTCATAATTGAGTCTAGTTAGTCCTAATTGAGTCTAATAGGTCATGTTAGGTCTTAATTGGTCCATATTAGGTTCTAATTGGTCCTAATTGAGTCTAATTGGTCCTAATTGAGTCTAATAGGTCATATTAGGTCCTAATTAAGTCTAATTAGTCCTAATTGAGTTTAGTAGGTCATGTTAGGTCCCAATAGGTCCTAATTGGTCCTAATTCAGTCTAATTAGTCCTAATTGAGTCTAGTAGGTCATGTTAGGTCCTAATAGGTCCTAATTGGTCCTAATTGAGTCTAATTAGTGCTAATTAAGTTTAGTAGGTCATGTTAGGTCCTACTAGGTCCTAATTAGGTCATAATTGGTCATAATTGCGTCTAGTTGGTCCTAATTGAGTCTAGTTGGTCCATATTAGGTCTTAATTGGTCCTAATTGAGTATAATTAGATCTAATAGGTCATAATTGAATCTAATAGGTCCTAATTAGGTCCTAATTGGTCATAATTGTGTCTATTTGGTCCTAATTGATTCTAGTTGGTCCATATTGGTCCTAATTGAGTCTAGTTGGTTATAATTGTGTCTAGTTGGTCCTAATTGGTCCTAATTGAGTCTAATTTGTCCTAATTGAGTTTAGTAGGTCATGTTAGGTCCTAATTGGTCCATATTATGTCCTAATTGGTCACAATTGAGTCTAATTGATCATAATTGAGTCTAATAGGTCATATTAGTTCGTAAAGGTCATAACTGAATCTAATAGGTCCTAATTGTTCCTAATTGGTCATAATTGAGTCTAGTTAGTCCTAATTGAGTCTAATAGGTCATGTTAGGTCCTAATTGGTCCATATTAGGTCCTATTTGGTCCCAATTGAGTCTAATTGGTCCTAATTGAGTCTAATAGGTCATATTAGGTCCATATTGGTCCTAATTGAGTCTAATTAGTCCTAATTGAGTTTAGTAGGTCATGTTAGGTCCTAATTGGTCCTAATTGAGTCTAATTAGTCCTAGTTGAGTTTAGTAGGTCATGTTAGGTCCTAATAGGTCCTAATTAGGTCCTAATTGGTCATAATTGTGTCTAGTTGGTCCTAATTGAGTCTAGTTGGTCCTAATTGAGTATAATTAGATTTAATAGGTCATAATTGAATCTAATAGGTCCTAATTGGTCATAATTGTGTCTAGTTGGTCCTAATTGAGTCTAGTTGGTCATAATTGAGTCTAGGTGGTCCTAATTGAGTATAATAGGTCATATTAGGTCCTAATTGGTCCTAATTGACTATAATTGGATCTAATAGGTCATAATTGAATCTAATAGATCCTAATTAGGTCCTAATTGTTCCTAATTGGTCATAATTGAGTCTAGTTGACCTCCTAATTGAGTCTAATTGGTCCATATTAGGTCCTAACCAGTCCTAATTAAGTCTAATTAGTCCTAATTGAGTCTAATTAGTCCTAATTGTGTCTAATAGGTCATGTTAGGTCCTAATTGGTCCATATTAGGTCCTAATTGGTCCCAATTGAGTCTAATTGGTCCTAATTGAGTCTAATAGGTCATATTAGGTCCTAATTGGTCCTACTTTAGTCTAATTAGTCATAATTGAATTTAGTAGGTCATGTTAGGTCCTAATTGGTCCTAATTGAGTCTAATTGGTTCTAATTAGTCCTAATAGGTCCTAATTAGTCCTAATTAGGTTCTAATAGGTCCTAATTAGTCCTAATAGGTCCTAATAGGTCCTAATTAGTCCTAATAGGTCCTATTAGGTCCTAATTAGTCCTAATAGGTCCTATTAGTTAGTATTAGGTTCATATAGGTTCTAATTATGTTCTAATAGGTCCTAATAGGTTCTAATTAGGTTCATATAGGTTCTAATAGGTCCTAATTAGTCCTAATAGGTCCTAATTAGTCATAATAGGTTCTAATAGGTCCTAATTAGTCCTAATAGGTCCTATTAAGTCCTAATTAGTTCTAATTAAGTCTAATTAGGTGTTAATTGGTTCTCATTGATTCTAATTGGGTCCTAATAGTCCTAGAATAGGTCCTAATTAGTCCTAATAAGTACTATTAGTCCAAATAGGTCTACAATTAGGTCTAGTTAAGTCTAATAGACCCTATACAATATCACATTTACATGAACATTAAGACAAGTCTTGACCATCAACTCAAAATATCTATCTAGAGACATCTTAGACATACCTTGATTCCGACGATGATATCTTTTTCGTGATTCTTCACGTAGTCTTTGTTCAGTCTATTTTGAATAATGTCGTGTACTTTTGTTTAGCCTTCTCTTTTTATTTCCCATCACAACTTAGAAAATTATTCCGTGCCAAAATGTCTTCTTTCTCCTAAATACGAATTATTTTAGAGCTTTCAGATTTATGAAATGAAAAAAATATACATTTATTTATACCTAATTCTTATTACCCAAAAATGCCACCAAAAAGGTCAACATTGGTTTCAATCGAAAGTCAAACTTGACTTTCGATCGAAACTAAGGGAATTTCATTTGAAAGTCCCTTAGTATTGATTAAATTTAGCATTTTTTCCCATCGAAAGTACTTTTGATCGAAAGTAGTTTCTATTGAAAGTACCTAAAATGGGAGATGGTTTCAAGTTTTCAAGAAATTATGAGAATTTCATGGCTTCGGGCCTCAAGCACACTGATCAAATGGATGAATAAAAAGATTTCCTTTTCCATACAACAAGTACTCAGAACTAGCTTTCTAACGATTATATATTTGACTATTTTTAAATTTATTGTGTATGATTTTTGACATTAAATGAATGTAGGTTTTTTATCAAATATAAACCTCTGAGTTTGATGTTCAACAAAAAATAGTAAAACAAGGAAAATTTTTTTTGAAAAAGAATAGTGCCCTCCGTATTCGAGTCTACTTTCTATTAAAAAAATAATAATTGAAATTTGATAAATACACAATAAGTTATAAGCTATGTAGTCAAGGTAGGTCAAAATTTTGGTTTAGTCAACTTTAAATGTTAATAAAATATGCAATAGTAGCGATAATGTCATCAAACCAATCGCATGCCCTCCGTATGGATGTTACAAAACTAAATTTGAAAGAATCGCATCCATATCTATTTTACAAAAAATGTTATGCTCTATGAAAATAATGTTACTATTTGAAAATGGCATTTTCAGCACCATACAAGTTTTCATGGGAGAAAGAAAAAAGTATTCAAATAAATTCAAAAAAAAAAAAAATAAAAAAAAAATTAGAATCTAGACAGAAAATCCTAAAACACTCTAATTTACTTCATCCTCTGATTTCAAGCGGTTCAATGGCAATATGCATCCGAATGAAATTTTTTTCTGAAAATGTAGAGTTTAGTTTCCGTTCAAGCTAAAAAGTGTAACCCACTATTGTGGGTTCACCCATAGATAAGACCACTCTACTAGTATCCAATCTTTCCATAGGTGCAAATGTTTCATTGTAGTATATGTCAGGCTATTGGGTGCAACATTTAGCTACTAGTTTTTCCTTGTGATTTTCTACTTTTCCATTAGAATTATACTTTGTCTTTAAAACCACTTAACACCAATAACATCCTTGCCATTAGGAAGCTCTACTAGATCCCAAGTTTGATTCTTTTAAATTGATTCAATTTAGTCATTTATGGATGCAATCTATTTTTCATCTTTAATGACATCTTCAAAACAAGTTGGATCAACTTATGTTAAGAATGAAAAATTAGAGCATAAAATCTCATTTTCAGCCTCTTTTATTTCAACATATATCTCCCTTAGAATTCATGTATTCTTTGAAGTGTTTATAGACCTTGATCTTAGTAATGAAAGTGTTGGATTAGAAGACTCACTACTATTATTACTTGCTATAGTAGTGAGATTACGTGTGGTAGGTTCCCTAATATGTGTTTTAGGAATATTTAATTGTGTAGTAGGATTCACAACTTGTGTTTCATTCTTGTATGAAACACTAGCTTCAATTGTGGTTGGTTTATCTATGCTACCATACCATGCTTCTTATTCAACAAACTCAACATCATGACTTATTATCAAATTCTTTGTGATAGGATTGTATAGCTTATATGCCTTAGCTTGTTCAGTATAACCAATAAAAATGCACTTCTATCCTTTATCATCTAGTTTCTTTCTAAACTATTGACCTGTATCAATAAGTATGCCACACACCCAAAGACTCAAATGTGCTACATTATGCTTCCTTTTTCTCCAAGCTTCTTATAGTATTTTATTTATAATTTATTTTGTTGGACATCTATTTAATATGTATACCAAACATGCAATTGCTTCATCCCAATACTGATTTCGTAGATATTTTTATTTTATCGTACTTCATGCCATTTCCATAATTATTCTATTCTTTCTCTTAGATATGCCATTTTTTTGAGGATTATACCTTGCTATAAATTGTTTCCTTATGCCATTTTATTTATAAATAGATTAAAAGTTATTTGATATGTATTCATCACCTCAATCATTTCTCAATGTTTTCATATAGGAGCCACTTTCTTCCTAACCTTTTGCCTTAAATTCTTGAAAAATAGAAAATACATATGATTTATATTTCAAAAAATAAAACCGTATCTTTCATGCTGAAATCCTCAATGAATATCAAGAAATAAAGCCTTCCACTTATGGATGGTATTTGCATCAATCCAAAAATATCTGAATGCACTATCTAAAGTGGATATTTTACTCTATAAGACTCCTTAACTAGAAATTTGTTTCTATGTTTCTTTTCCAATATGAAACTCTCACAAGTTATCTTAAGTGGCTTTGTCGGTGGTAATCCATATACCATCCTTTTCTTATATAACATCTATAATCCTTAGAAGTTTAAATGCCATAGAAAAGATTTAGTTTTGTATGAAACTTTGAAGGCTAACTCAACAACATTTTTTAATCCTTGTGTCTCTAAGAATTGTTCAATTTGAATTCTAAGTGGAAACATCCTATTTTTTGTCATTTCAAATTTTGCAATTAGCCTATTGCTCGGTTTCTTGTCTAGAATCACACATTCACCATTTTCAAAATATATCCTATATCCTTTTTCCACTAGTTTCCCAATGATTATGAGATTGTGTTGTAATCTAGGAACATGGTATATATGTCAAGAATATAGTTTTCTTTACCTTGCTTGGTTCTTAAACTAATTGACCCTTTTCCCATGATTGATATTTGGTGATTATTCCCCAAGTTTACCTTTGATTTTATGAAGTTATCCAATTTACAAACATCTCCTTACTCCCACTCATGTGTTTACTAAAACCACTATCTCCAAACTATACTTCTTTGGAACTCTCTTGTGCTACATTGCATGCTATTAATATGGTGTTTTGTTCACTAGTGTTGGACTAGTTTTTATTTGTAAAAGGTGGCTTTTTTATATTCATATTATAGTCCTTTTTTTACATTTAGATGCAAAGTACCCAAATTTATTACAATAATGACATTAGATATTGGATTTATCATACCTTTCTTCTTGATGATGGCTATGAGAATAACTACTCCCCTTTTCTCTTGTTGATGTAGAATGAGCATGTGAGCATGACTCTGGTATTCCGCTTTCAAAATGTGTATTTTTTCTTCCCCCTCTTAGAGAAAAACATCCTCTATCACTGCTATAATTTTATCTCCTTCTTGTCTTTCCAAATGAAAGTTGAGTCTTGAAAGAATTCTCCAATGATGATATCCTTGATCGATTCAACCTTTGATCATGTGCTAATCTAGTGATCCCATTAATTTATCTACTGATAACTAAGTAAGATCTTTGGATTTCTATATGGCTACCAGGACTAAATTGAACTTTAACGGTAAGATTTTAAGTATTTTTTTACAACTTGTTGATCTCCAAGAGTTTCTCCAAAAGATCTAATCTCATTTACTATTCCATTGCTTGAGTGAAGAATGAATCTATTGAGTCTATGTCCTTCATTTACAAGTTTTCAAAATCTCTTCTAAGATTTTTTTTTTTTTATTTTCACCTTGTGTGCTCTTTGGTACATTGTTTGAAAACTTTCCCATGCTTCTTTTGATCTTGTGGCAACTGCTACTTTTGGAAAAATTTATTCCTCCATTTTTTTCTGAATAAAAAATAATGCTTTAGCATCCTCCTTATTTTCTTTCAAAAAATCCTTCTCAGCTTGTGAAAGATCCTAATAGGCTTGTTGGTCTACTGGTCCAGGAAAGCCATTTTCAACAGAATTCCAGACATCCTCAGAGAGAAACATGGTTTTCATTTTTATGTTTGAAAAAACATAGTTTTTTTCCTTTAAAAATTAGAATATGAGGTTGTGAAATATTTCCACTTATTCCTTCCATAATTTTTCAAAATAAATATACTTATCTATAGTTACTACAAAATCTCATGGTTTCTCCAATCTTTGGACCTTTTCCTTCCTATATGCTTGAATGATTTATTAACCATTTCTTTGAATAAAAACAACTTCTACCCTTTACAAATCTTTCTCTTAAGATTTCTATCCTTTCCTTAAACAAAATAGTTTATGCTCTAATTCTTTCTTACAATAGCCTTATAAAAAATTCTCTTTGCCACACCTTCTACATACTTTCTTAGATTCAATAGCCAAGACCAAGACAACTCAATATCACATACCTTCTATTAACAAGGTTCCCTGGGCTCTTTTCTTCAAACAAGGTTTTGATGGCTTGAAAAGATTTTTGGAAATAAGGGAGATATTGAGTAGGAAACAAGAGGTTCAAGGTTTCCTCATTTTATTTTCTTGGGCAACTTACAAACTATAATATCTATTATTAAATAGATTAGGGCTTTTGACAAGACTCCTTGGATCCTCCTTCTTTTCCTTTACAAACTAGCAATCTTTTATGATCCAACTATCCTATACGTCCATTGTATAGACTATCATGGCTCTGATACTAATTTGTTGAGGACAAAGACATGGTAAAAATAAGAAATTGCAGAGTATAATAAAGATATAAACAAATAAATAAAGATAAAATTAATTTTGGAAGATTTATAAATTTAAGTTTTACATTAATGCCTATTTAAGAGAAAAATAGAGTTGCCAATGCTCTCATTCCTTCATAAAAATAGAGTAGATTTTCTATTTCATCCAAAATAGAGTAGTTTCCCTTTTACAAAACTAAACATTTAAGATATGAATAAGTTTCTAGAATACCCTAGAAGAAGTATCCAAATGCATCAAATAAGAAGATTGAAAAGATAGAGAAAAGAAGTGAATTGAATGTTGTGGTTGATGTAGGTGAGCTATAGTTGTAGGGGAGATTAATAGAAACCAGTTGGAGGTCCACATCAACTAATACCTATACTAATTGTTCTTTCTGTGGTTTCCACATCTATCTTTTGTGTCTTTGTATGTAATAATTTGTTAATTCCCCATGTTTAATGCATCATGTATGACTTTGATATGCATTTTATGTTATTGCATTTTGCTTTAAGATTTTCGTGCCAAGGTTTTATTCAATATATATACGAGAGGCTTGGTAGTTGGTCATAGTTTAGTCTTTTAGTCTTTGTTTTGATAATTGTTTATGGCCAATGATCTTGGTTGGTGACTTATTTAGTTTCATGCTTGCATTATGTTTTAAGACTTCTTGTGAAATTTAAGTTATATGAGAATCTTGTTTCAGTTTTTGGCATATTGATGTTATGGGTTCAAATGATTGTATTAGTTTTCGAATATACAAATATGAGAAATTAGAATTTGGACTATGTCGTGGAACTTAGAAGAGTTCTGATGTGAATTCCATCTTATTGAGTATATGTAAGATATATAGAAGAAACACAAGATGGAGAAAATAAAATAGTTTTCCATCAATTAAACATTCATCCTAAAAATTCAATGATGACCTTCAACATATCACTTTCACATTTGAAGTGTACTTACCAGTAAATAAATATAATAAATATTTAGATGAAAGATTGAAACACTTTTGCAAACAATTATATACGATTAGATTCAAATTGAACTTATTTATTTCTATCTAAACAACTTATTAATTAACAACCTTTTCCATTCTTTCAAATAGATTATATGTTTTTCCATGTATGCTTGCGAGTAAAATTTGCATAACTAGTTTTGTATTGTAAACGTCAAACTGATCTTGAAATACGAGTTTTCAATCTTTACTCAAAGATGAGGTGGGGAAAACTTAATCCCAAATGTAACAAACAAAATATACTTCACACTGCCTTAAGGACGACGTCTAGTTTCCTTATTCTAATATTACAATCATATAATCTATCTGATTTCAAAAGAGTAAAAAGCAATATACACAAAGTTTAAAAATCTATTTGTTTATATTCCTGAAATCTTCACAAAGTTTGTGAAAATGCCATTAATTCTAAACAGTTGATATTCTGGGTTTCAAGAAACGGTGCCAAACATTCTATTTTCTCTGAAATACATCGCACAAAATGCACCAATGCGGGTAATGAACTTAATGTCAAAACACATAGCATATCTATTATCTTTCCTATTTTACAATAGCCAATAATTATTCATGTACCTAATTATATCTTGTATGAGCTGATTTTAAGCACTACGGGTTGCCAAATTCTATTGAAATTAGTTTTCTGATGGATTGAGTACATGCCCAACAAAGAGGATAATTCCACTTTTGTCTTCCTTGATCACAAACATTGATGGAGGAAGATACACACATACAATGCTGGAGATAACAGAACAGAGTAAAATAGAGTACTAAAACTTTTATATATATTAATGCCAAATTTTTTCAGATTTACAGAGAGCTGCCAGAAAGCTCACAAATATGCATCTATCTTGTAGAGACAGAGATCTATTTTCCGTGTACCAAACTGAGAAAACATTCCTTTTTACAAAAATATTCTACCTGTAGAAAGTTCTCGAATTTGCCTGGAGAATGTCCGATCAGAGAAACAACAGAGAAAAAATAATATAAAATACATTGCATTTAAAAAGGTGGTTGGTGAAAGAAATAGGGGCTGTCGCATGATCACATGAATAAAATAATGCTCATGCGATCATGCGACAAGAGCATTAGAGGGGACCCACGCGCTTTGGTAACAATAGCAAAAGTTTTAAGGTTGTCGCAAAAGGAAAAGCCTGGCCAAAAACAAAGGTAGAGCAAAATATTTGAGCTTGTCGCATGATTGCATAAACCAAATAAGAGTTATGCGATGATGCGAAAAGGTGAAAGGAGAGGGCCCCACACAAAAGAAAAGCTTGGGAAAAAATGCGCGGATGGTAAACAAAAAATGCTGGGCAAGAGTCTGGTCGCATGATCGCAAGAGAGGAGAGAGAAGCCTTGCAATCACGCGACAAGGCATGAAGAGCGGCCGGTTAGGTGGGAGAGAAGCACAGAGGATAGGGAAGATTAAATTCTTTTCCCTGCTGGCATCCACGTCCTCCTGGCATTCACGTCCTTCAACACTCCCCCTTAATCTTCACTGTCAATTATGTCCGCAATGCTGATTTCTTTCCAAAGATGTTCAAAGATATTCTTTGCCAATGGTTTTGTGAAAATATCAGCTAGTTGTTCACTGGACCTGCAAAACTGAAGATGAATGTCACCATTGTTTACCAATTCTTTGATAAAGTGATATCTGGTATCAATATGTTTACTCCGTTTATGGAATACATGATTTTTAGATAAGGCTATTGCTGAATTGTTATCACAGTAAATTTTCATAGCTTCTTCTTGATGATGCCCCAAATCTGAAAGTACTCTTCTTATCCAAACTGCTTGACATGATGCTGATGTTGCTGCTACATACTATGCTTCAGCTAATGAGAGAGTGACAATAGGTTGTTTCTTTGATGCCCAAGAGATAGCTCCGGAACCCAGATGAAAAATGTATCTGGAAGTGCTTTTTCTATCATCCATGCTACCTCCCCAATCACTGTCTGTATAACCAATCAGTTTGTAATCATCTAAAAATGTATACAAAATTCCAAAATTCTTTGTTCTAGCTATGTATCTCAAATTTTTTTTTCCAGCTTTCCAATGTGACTCTTTCGGTTTCTCCATGAATCTAGAAATAAGGCTAACACCAAACATGATATCCGGTCTTGTGGTGGTTAAATACATGAGGCTGCCCACTAATCTTTTGAATAAAGTTGGATCTACACTTGGACCTTGATCATCTTTACTAAGCTTCAAACCCAATGCAACTGGTGTAGGGGTTGGATTCACTTTTGTCATCTTAAATCTTTTCAACAATTCACCAGCATACTTGCTTTGACATATGAAAATTCCTTGATCATTTTGACTTACCTCCATGCCAAGAAAGTATCTCATGAGGCCCAAATCAGTCATATCAAATTTTTTTTTCATGGCTGCCTTGAATGTGTTAGTTTCCATATCTCCTGTGAATATCAAATCATCTACATATAAACAGACTATCAAAATTTATCCTTCATCATTCACTTTGATATAAAAAGTAGGTTCATTCCCACATTTACTAAAACCATTATTTACAAAATTAGAATCTATCCTGTTGTACCAAGCTCTAGGAGCTTGTTTCAAACCATATAATGCCTTTTTCAAACTACATACTTTATGTTCTTCTCCCAAAACTTCATAACCAGGTGGCTGATTTACATACACTTCTTCTTCCAAAATTCCATTTAAGAATGCTGATTTGATGTCCATTTGATAAACTTTCCATTTGTTTTGGGCTGCAATAGATAGGACCATTCTTATTGTATCCATTCTTGCTACGGGTGCAAATGTTTCATTGAAATCTATACCGGGCCTTTGTGTAAAACCTTTTGCCACTAGTCTTGCCTTGTGCTTTGCAACTTTTCCATCAACATCATACTTTGTCTTATAAATCCATTTAACTCCAATCACATCCTTGCCTTTAGGAAGTTCTACTAGATCCCATGTTTCATTTTTTTCTATTGACTGAATTTCTTCATCCATAGCTGCAATCCATTTGTCTTCTTTTATGGCTTCTTCAAAATAAATTGGATCAACTTGTGTTAACAATGCAAAATCACAACAAAAATCAGCATTTTCATCTTCTTGAGTTTCATCATAAATCTCTCTAAGACTTCTTGTCTTCTTTGATGTGTTTATGGACCTATACCTTAAAGATGCAAGTGTAGGATCAGAAGATTCACTGCTATTATTAGTGGGATTTGGAGTGCTAGGTGCTCTTGATGGTGTTGTAGGAGCATTTTCTTGTATAGGAGGATTTGCAACCTGATTTTCATCTTCTTCATTCTCTTGTAAGACACTAGGTGTGCTTGAATTTATTTTATCTATGCTGCCATCCCATGCCTCTTCTTCAACAAATTCAACATCACGGCTTACTATTAGCTTCTTTGTAATAGGATTGTACAGCTTATATGCCTTTGAATGTTCACTATATCCCACAAATATACATTTCTCTCCTTTGTCATCTAATTTTCTTCTCAACTCTTGAGGTATCAATGAGTATGCCACACATCCAAAAACTCTTAAATGTGATATGTTATGTTTTCTTTTGCTCTAAGCTTCTTCTGATGTTTTATTTATCACTGCTTTTGTTGGACACCTATTCAAAATATATACCGAACATGCAACTGCTTCAGCCCAATATTCATTTGGTAAATATTTTGCCTTTATCATGCTACGTGCCATTTCCATGATTGTTCTATTCTTTCTTTCTACTACTCCATTTTGTTGAGGTGTATACCTTGCTATAAATTGTTTGTGTATGCCATTTTCTTTGCAAAAATTCTGAAAATCAGTTGAGACATACTCTCCACCTTGATCAGTTCTCAATGTCTTGATAGAATATCCACTTTCTTTTTCAACTTTTGCCTTGAACTCTTTGAAAATAGCAAACGTATCAGATTTATATTTCAAGAAATAAACCCATGCTTTTCTACTGAAATCATCAATGAATGTTATGAAATAAAGTTTTCCACTAATGGAAGGTGTTTGCATAGGTCCACAAATGTCTAAATGCACTATCTCAAGTGGTTGTTTTGCTCTATATGATTCCCCAACTGGAAATGATTTCCTATGTTGTTTTGCCAATATGCAACTCTCACATGTGGTTTTAAGTGGCTCTATTTGTGGCAACCCATATACCATTTTCTTCTTGTATAACAGTTGTAATCCTTTGAAGTTTAAATGCCCAAGTCTTAAATGCCATAGCCAAGATTCATTTTTGTATGAGGCTTTAAAAGCTATTTCAGCAACTTTTTGTAAACCTTGTGGCTCAATCATTAATCCACTTTGAATTCTTAGTGGGAACATCCTATTCTTAGTCATTTCAACTCTTGCAATCAGCCTATTGCTTGGTTTCTTATCTAGGATCACACATTCACCATTCTCAAAGTGTACTCTATAACCCTTTTGTACCAATTTCCCAATACTTATAAGGTTGTGTTGTAATCCAGGAATATAGTAAACATCTAAAATTTGTTTATCTTTGCCTTGTTTTGTTTTTATGTTAATTGGTCCTTTGCCCATAACTGAAACTTTTTGATCATTTCCCAATTTAACTTCTAATTTTACTAAATCATCCATTGTTGCAAACATCTCCTTTTTACAAATCATATGGTTACTACACCCACTATCTAAGAACCACAGTTCTTTAGAACTTTCTTGTGCTACATTGCATGCTATGAATATTGTGTCCTATTCACTAGTGTTTGACTGATTTTCATTTGTGAAATGTGCCTTTTGCTTATTCAAATCATATTGTTTTTTCTTACATTTTGATGCATAATGCCCAAATTTGCTACAGTAATGACATTGGATATTGGATTTGTCATACCTTTCTCCTTGATGATGGCTTTGAGAGTGACTGCTCCCCCTTCCTCTTGTTGATGTAGAATGGGCATTTGGACTTGATGGTGGTCTTCTACTTTCAAATTGTGTGTTTTCTCTTCCTCCTCTTGATGAAAAACGTCCTCTGCCTCTTCTGTTGTTTGATCTCCCTCATGACTTGCCAAATGAGAGTTGAGTCTTGAATACATTCTCAAATGATGATGACCCTGTTCAGTTCAGTCTTTGCTCATGGACTAAAAGTGACCCCATTAATTCATCTACTGATAATATAGAAAGATCTTCGGCCTCTTGAATAACTATTACTACAGCATCAAATTTAGCAGGCAGACTTCTAAGTATTTTTTCCACAATCTTTTGATCTTCAATAGTGTCTCCCTAGGACCTTAATTGATTTACTATTGACATTGCATGAGTGAAAAATGCATCTATTGAATCTGAGTCTTTCATTTGTAAATTTTCAAAATCCCTTCTAAGTATCTGCAATTTTGCCATTATTACCTTGCCTGTGCCTTGGTATGCTGTTTGCAAACTGTCCCGTGCTTGTTTTGATCTTGTGGCAGCTGCAACCTTTGGAAAGATTGATTCTTCCATTGCTTGTTGAATGAAAAATAGTGCCTTTGCATCCTTCTTCTTATTTTCCTTCAATAAATCCTTATCTGCTTGTGAAAGGGCCTGATATGCCTGCTGATCTGGTGGTTCAGACAACCCATTTTCCACTAAATCCCAAAGATCTTGTGAACGAAAAAGAGTCTTCATTTTTATGCTCCAATAGTCATAATTTTTGCCATTAAAGATTGGAATCTGAGGCTGAGAAATACTCCCACTGGTTCCTGCCATGGTTTACCAGTAACACTTTCTCCTTTTTTATAAAACCCCTTTTTTTTATTTGCTATTTACCCAAAATGAAATTCATCCAGGAAACAATACCCAGATCCTTTTTGTGCTTCAATCTCTAGCAGACCTTTTCCCTTCAATAACCAATGCTTCAATCTCCTGCTCTGATACCAATTTGATGGAGGAAGATACACACATACAATGCTGGAGATAACAGAATAGAGTAAAACAAAGTACTAAAACTTTTATATATATTACTGCCAAATTTTTTCAGATTTACAGAGAGCTACCAGAAAGCTCACAAATACGCATCTATCTTATAGAGACAGAAATCTATTTTCCGCGTACCAAACTGAGAAAACATTCCTTTTTACAAAAATATTCTACCTGTAGAAAGTTCTCGAATTTGCCTGGAGAATGTCCGATCAGAGAAACAACAGAGAAAAAAGAATATAAAATACATTGCATTTAAAAAGGTGGTTGGCGGAAGAAAAAGGGGTTGTCGCATGATCGCATGAATAAAATAATGCTCATGCGATCATGCGACAAGAGCATTAGAGGGGACCCACGCGCTTTGGTAACGATAGCAAAAGTTTTAAGGTTGTCGCAAAAGGAAAAGTATGGCAAAAAACAAAGGCAGAGCAAAATATTTGAGCTTGTCGCATGATCGCATAAACCAAATAAGAGTTATGCGATGATGCGAAAAGGTGAAAGGAGAGGGCCCCACACAAAAGACAAGCCTGGGAAAAAATGCGCGGACGGTAAACAAAAAATGCTGGGCAAGAGTGTGGTCGCATGATCGCAAGAGAGGAGAGAGAAGCCTTGCAATCATGCGACAAGGCATGAAGCGCGGCCGGTTAGGTGGGAGAGAAGCACGGAGGATAGGGAAGATTAAATTCTTTGCCCTGCTGGCATCCACGTCCTCCTGGCATTCACATCCTTCAACAAACATGAATGGATGGTCTGCTATAAAGTCCTCAATTGGGTATACGGTTCCGTATATGGCAAAACTACATTGATAAGATTAGAAGAAAGTTCATGCAACTGACTTGACATCATTGAAGTTGAGACACATGTAAACTGATCCAGTGTTACGCCCCTTGCTCCACCTTGTAAAGACTGAATTATAGCAAAAACACCACATGAGCATAAAGCATATTAAGTCGAAAGTCGAAAGACAAAGTCAACATTGCATTACATTAAATCCACAATTTCATCATTAAAGTAAATGCAAACGACCAACTTGTCGAAAGTACAAAGAGCCATGAATTAAAAAAAAATACATGCAGTGACATGCCGACCAACTTGTCGGATGTCAGAAATCAATCTAACAAATTACATGGTTACCTGCAGCCAAACTCAATGACATATGTATGCTCAACGGAGAAAAAACAGAGTTCTTGTCTGTACATAGATTTAATGCTTTCCTTGAAAGTTGAAGTGAAAAATTTGTTTGACTATGAATTGAAGACTGGAAATCCATTGCTCCTCAATTTTAATTTAATGTATGTAGAGTACAATAATTCTGTATTCCTCACAAGGGATAGAAAGCAACAGGTATTGAGGATCTCTTTGTTTTGCCGACTTAGCATTAACATATATAGGAATGTCCAAGTTTCTTGTGCCGACCTAAAATCCTTTGCTGAAGACTACGGGCAATCCAACGCGAACATAGCTGAATCCCAGGGTGAATAATATTATTTATTAAGGTAATTCTGTTTAAACATTCCACATTGAATACGTTTTGCTCGTATAAGT
Source organism: Chamaecyparis obtusa (assembly GCA_027943335.1). Lineage (NCBI taxonomy): Eukaryota > Viridiplantae > Streptophyta > Pinopsida > Cupressales > Cupressaceae > Chamaecyparis > Chamaecyparis obtusa. Next base: position 28,118 of record BSBK01006667.1, on the reverse strand, counting down.
ATAGACGTTATTATTTAAAAAATAAAACTAGCGGGCAACCGTTTTGTTTGACAATATGTTGGACGGAGATGAGTCTTGTGAAGAGAATAAAATGCTCCGTCAATTAAGACAGGCTTAACTTATTCTAAGCGTCTTTGGTTATATCAAAATGTTTCTCCATCACAATAATTTATACCTCCGAGATGAACATTTATAGATATCGATCAAATCATTTTAATTTCTTTCTATGTATTGTTATTGTTGTTGTTTTTTTCATTTCATTTTATAAAGTAATTAAAACCATACTTAACTAATAACAGTATTGAATTTTTTATTTTTTTTCAAATAAGTAGCAAAGAACTACTAAATATTTTTTATTAACAAAATATAAGGAAAATATAGTGTTTATTAATCTACGTATTGAAAATAATTATGATAATTTTTTTAATAAATATAATAATGTATTGTAACTTGTACTTGGTTGAATTTACTTTCTTACATCATTACGTGTTCTATTACACACTTTCTTGCATATTTATTTACAACATGATCCATATTTACTTGTATTCCAACATATCCAATTAAATTATGTACTTCTTGAAATATTCCTACATTCATCCCATACATTCATTGTACATATTGATTTCACTATTTCCATGTCCTTAGTCATTTGCAAAAGTGTAAATCTATCCCACTCCCATAGATTTCGATTTCCTCTGATTTCAAAAATAAAATTCAAAATTTGTATAACACTTGCTAATTCATTTCCCACCTAGGGTATACTATGCATAGGTTTGTGTATTTTTTGTTTTCCTTGTATTTGAAGGTAGGCAATTGCATTTATTTGATAATCTCCTTTTACTTCAGCTTATCCAATCATTCATTCCATGCGTAAAAATTTACATTGGTGCAATAAAATTATTGTAGATCTGCACCATACCAGTCTAGACCATCATCATGATGGAAGCTTATTATTATTTTTAATCATTGGCACGATTACAAAGCTAGCTCATTTTGGGATTTAACCTAGAAGAGATTCTCTTTGGTAGCTATTTAACAAACCTATGAACATAATCATAAATATTGCTAGTCTAGATAGAAAAGTAACATGCATAAAAAATTTGAAAAATAGGAAGTAGGTGTACACAAAAAACTAGATCGACTACCTAGGTTACAAGACAAACAAACAACTATAAAAGACCTAAAACCATAAATTTACCTTTCATCACGTGGATAAATTATTACATTCAAAGGTAATATACACACATACGGTAATCAATTCTAGTCTCTAGACTTAAAGGAAAAAAGTGTATAAAGAACACTCGCCTATGCCAATTTAATGAGGAGAGTTTTTTTTTTATATGTTTTCTGATGTTATAATATGAAAGATAAATACAATACTTAAGATGAACAAAAACACACATATATGCATGTATGAACCCACAACACAAGGTATGCATGGGAAAAACTATTTTAGGATAAACACCCACACTACAAAGGTGTACATAATGTATTAAAAATCTACAAGTTACAAACACTTGCAAAGAAATTTTAAAGAAATTTTACTTTTCAATTTAGAATACGGTGATGATTTTTAGGCCAATTTTGATACTAGTATTGATTTTTAGTCCAATTTCAATATCATAAAATGATAGGTTTGTAAATTCAAAATACATACTATGCTCCAAGGTATACAAGAAATAGGATTATAAGTTTGAAGTAGACTCTAGTGAAAGCCAAAAGAGTCCATGCTTACACCCATGTGGTTCATTTTCCTAACACTTCTAATCATGTAATAGGTACATGTACAAGGTTCTTTAGTCCATTTTACATGCCTCCAAGCTTGGGTGATTAAAGTTTACCAAAAATTAGTATGAAAGATGCTCTTACAAACCTTACAACTATGATAAAATTTATTATATCCAAGGACATTTATAGTTGTAAGAGATGTCATCATAACTAACTATTAATAGCCTATTCTCTTATACCATATCATAATCCAACTTGGCTATCCATTTCATCCATGCAATATGCTTTCCAAAACTTATACAACCTATCATATAATATACTTCTAATGTGTCATAATTTATTATAGGTAATCATCATTAAATAATTACAAGATGATGAAACATGCAAGAGAATCTCTACCATTAAGTGGGATACCTACATTCCCATGCGGGCACAAAAACATCCTAGTCCCCTCCCATGTCATTTGTCAACATGAAGACACTCATTGTGCCATATCACACTAGATAAAAAAGTTAGATATATGTAGGAACAAATACAAAGGTATACATAAGTACAATATTAATGTACAGTATAAAATGATAGTCAAGGGAGGATCAATTCCCACTTTTGTAAGGTACATTATAATACAAAAGTGCCTCAAGATGAGTACATGATTGAAAATTCCTTTATAGAAGTATGCCAATAAACTACCAATGCTCTCGGGGTTTCTATTCCCATCTTACCTATATTTTAGAAAGGGAAAGGCTAATTTTTAATAAAAATGACTAACTAATAAATGAACTTTATGAAATTATAGATGAAGCATAAATGAGAATATGAGGGAACTCGTGTGCACCTTGTAGTTCAAATGGTAGAAAAGTTGATACAGATCTAATTTTTTAATGATTGAAACAACATAGATAAGTGTAGTTCCAAATATGAGCTCAAACTATTACCACTTGAGTCTAGAGTAAAAATGTAAGCTGGTTCTGGGGGAAACAGGTTGCCTAGGGTGTCCTCTTGCCTATAATTGAGATTGAAATATGTATATTTAGGATCAGGCCTTAGAATAGAGAGTCTGTTATTTCCCTTGATACCTTTTTTATGTTTCTTGTACTTGCGAGTTTGAAAATGTGTGTGTGTGTGTGGCTATATAGGGGTTTTCCTTAGTTAATCCCTTGTTATGGTGATTTTCACCTACATAAATAGCCAATAAAATATAGATATGTGTGTAATGCTCGTGAATCTAGAGTATATATCTGTTAGATTCAAATTGAACTTGTCTACTTTTATCTAAACAACTTATTAATTGATAAGTAGGAGATATTTTCTACAATAAGTAAAATTGTGATATTGCTATCAAGATTCAACTATGAATTTTTTGAGCCAAACTCATTGATCCATGTTTCATGAGTAATTGTTCACAATAGCCCATCTCTCATGAGAATGAATGGAACACTTAGCAATAATTGCATCTAGGTGATGCTCATAGAGGTGAAGCTTTAGGAATTTCAAGGAGGTCACCATCCTCCAATGTTAAGCCCAATTTTCTTGCAAATCCATTTGTAAAATCTTCATAAAGTGTTGTACCTTATGAACCATTCCTTAGAAATCCCCTTTAGCCCATCAATTGATAAGTAGGAGATATTTTCCACAAGAAGTCAAATTGTGGTATTGCTATCAGGATTCAACTATATAGTTTTTGAGTCAAACTCACTGACCCCTGTTTCATGAGTAGTGGCTCACACAAACCCATCTCTCATGAGAATGAATGAAATAGTTAGGATTCATTACATCTAGGTGAAGCACTAGGACTTTCCGAGAGGTCACCCATCCCATAACTACTCTAGCTCAAGCATTCTTAACCCTAGAGTTTCAACCAAGGTTAAGCCTATTTTCTTACAACCCCATTTGGAAAACCTTCAACAAGTGTTATGCCTTGAGAACTATTCATTAGATACCCCCTTAAGCTCATCAATTCATAAGTAGGAGATATTTTTCACAAGTCAAATTGTGATATTTCTATCAAGATTCAACTGCGTAATGTTTTAGTCAAACTCATTGAGCCTTATTTCAAGAGTAATGGTTCGCGAGAACCCATCTCTCATGAGAATGAATGGAACACTTAGCACTCATTGCATCTAGGTGATGGTCAATGAGGTGAAGCAATGAGACATCCCAGGAGGTCACCCATCCCAGTATTGCTCTAGCTCAAGTGCATTTAACCTTATGTTTTCCTCCAAGGTTAAACCCACTTTGCTTGCGATCACATTTACAAAACCTTCAACAAGTGTTGTGCCTTAAGAAATATTTAGTAGAAAGACCCTTAAGCTCATCAATTGATAAGTAGGAGATATTTTACACAAGTCAAATGTGATATTGCTATCAGGATTCAAATTATGATAACTTGGTTTGCTATGGAAAATATCTCCTACTTATCAATTGATGAGCTTAAGGGGCCTTCTAATGAATGGTTCATAAGAAACAATACATGATGAAGGTTTTGCAAATGGGGTTGCAAGAAAAATGGGCTTAACCTTGGAGGAAAATCTGGGGTTAAGTGTGCTTGAGATGGAATACTACTAGGATGGGTGAACACTTGGGAAGTTCTAGTGCTTCAACTCTGTGAGCATCGCCTAAATGCAATGAGTGCTAAGTGTTCCATTCATTCTCATTAGAGATGGACTCTTGTAGACCACTACTCATGAAACAAGGGTAAATGAGTTTGACTAAAAAACTACACAGTTGAATCTTGATAACACTATCACAATTTGACTTGTTGTGGAAAATATTTCTTACTTTTCAATTGATGAGCTTAATGGGCTTTTTAATGAATGGTTTATAATGCACAACACTTGCTAAAGGTTTTGTAAATGGAGTTGCAAGATAAATGGGCTTAACTTTGGAAGAAACTCTGGGTTTAAGTGCACTTAAGGTGGAGCAATATTGAGATGGGTGACCTCTCAAGAAGTACTGGTGCTTGACCTTTGTGAGCATCACCTAAATTCAATGAGTGCGTAGTGTTCCATCATTTTCATGAGAGATGGGTTCTTGTGAACTACTATTCATGAAACAATAGTCAATGAGTTTGACTCAAAAACTACATAGTTGAATCCTGATACCAATATCACCACTTATTAATTCACAACTTTTACCTTTTTTTAAAATAGATTACATGTTTTTCCATATATGCTGGCAAGTAAAATTTTCAAACTATTTTTATATTGTAAACGTCAAACTGAACTTGAAATATGAGCTTTCCATCTTTATTCAAAGATGAGTTGAGGAAAACTTAATTCTAAATGTAACAAACAAAATATACTTCACACTGCTTTAAGGACAACCTCTAGTTTCCTTATTCTAATATTACAATCATTTTCATTGGCAGACAACATATATCAGTGACGACAATTTATCTGATTTCAAAAGAGTAGAGCAATATACACAGAGTTTTACAATCTGTTTGTTTATATTCATGAAATCTTCACGAAGTTTGTTAAAATGCCATTAGTCCTGAACAGTTGATATCCTGGGCTTCAAGAAACGGTGCCAAACATTGTATTTTTTCTGAAATTATTACGTAGCACAAAATGAACCGATTCTGGTTCTAATGAACTTAACGTCAAAGAACGTAAAATAACTTTTATCCTGCCTGTTTTACAATATCCAATAATTATTATTGTTCCTAATTATATCTTCTATGAGCAGATGTTAAGCTCTACGGGTTGGCCAAATTTTATTAAATTTACCTTTCCAATGGATTGAGTACATGTCCAACAAAGAGGATAATTCCACTTTTGTCTTCCTTGATCACAAACATGAATGGATGGTCTGCTATAAAGTCCTCAATTGGGTATGTGGTTGCGCATCGCCACTCAAACTCGAGTGCAGTGAGAGCCGCTGCTTCAGTACCCTCCTCATCAACCTCCACAAATGATTTATGAAAAACGTCTGAAATGCAGAGACGCCCACTCACACATTCAACCAAGTCATTGAAATTTGCATCATCAGTGAAGGGCAGGACAAGTCCCATCTTTTTCAGGATCTCAATTGCATCGATATTGGAAGATATCTTGAAGCGAGGTAGCTGAAAATAACGTACCTTCACCTCCCTTCCTAGGTAAAGATGGTGCTCAAGAAAATTAAGATCAAGCTTTCTCTCCAGTTCAGGAAGACCATTGATATCATTAGGCAGTATAATGTACATGGAGAAGCATCGCTTGTCCTGTCCCTGGAAATAGGGAAGGTATAGGATTTTGCAGTCATCAAGAATTGTAATATATTGCTTCTTTTTAGTAGTCATCATGGGTACTTGCACACTTTCCCCATTCAATAAATTAAAAGTACCTTCTTTTGTTGTAGAGGGATCAAATTTTTTCTGCCATGCGCCCTTCAAATACAAGGCATTTGCCAAAATCAGCCTAGTATCTTTGTCTACAGAATCAGGTGAAAGGAACTCTTTTATCTTTCCCTTGGTCTCTTCTGCTGCCCATTCATTCACCACCAATCGAGCTTCATTGGCCTGATAACAGTCAACAAAATGGCACGAAATTAGTCGGTAAATGGCAAGAAATCAGTTGATAAATTCAGAGGAGAAATGTTTTTTTCTCTGTTAATAGCAGTTGTCTGGAAGTGTCCCGTTTTGTTTTGGTCTGACGGATGAAATAGCTGCTTTAAAACTAAGAGAGTGGAATTAGAAGATATGCCTTTGAAGATGGTTTCAGTGGGAAACGGTGGATAAAATAAGAATACCAAAAGAAGAAGCTTTCAAAAATTATGAAACAAAATATATTTTATTCTGGCCTATGGATGATGATTGATTTGTTATTGTCAATAGCATATCCAGGATTAGTAATTCTATCAAATACTTGAAATTTTATACCAGAAAAAGTGATTACCCTCACACCCATTTTATTAAAGAGGCATTCACCCAGATCTATTACACTAAAGCAACTTCACATAAACATAATTTTTCATCGATTTGAGGATTCAAAAACATTCAAATTACAAAGTAGACTAAAATCATTTGAATCTACTTTTCATCTGAATTAATAAATTCATTGTTTAATACACTAAAGTCAAAGGAAAGGAATGCACAAAACTGAGGATTAAAGAAAAAACATATACCTTATTGATAAAATCTACCGAATTAATTTCAGTATTATATCGATTTTTCACAAGATCTCTGTAATTGGGCTTCAAGGTCATGGAATGATCCACCCATAGTCCATTTACAAATGACAACGGAGGACCTCCATTGACACTTCCATCTGGCAAAACTACATTGGTAAGATGAGATGAAAGCTCATGCAACTGATTGACATCATTAAAGTTGAGACAAGTGCAGAACTGATCCAGTGTTGCACCCCTTGCTCCACCTGCAGCCAAACTCAATGCCATAAATATGCTCAAAGGAGAAAAAACAGAGTTTTTATCCATACTTAGATCTAATGCTTCTCTTAAAAATCGAAGTGAAAAATCTGTTTGACTATGAATTGAAGACTGGATATCCATTGCTCCTCAATTCAATGTATGCAGAGTACAATAATTTTACAAAATAGAATTCTGTATTCCTCACAAGGGATAGAACGCAACAGGCATTGAGGATCTCTTGCTTTGCCGACTTGGCTTTAACATGTATAACAATGTCCCAAGTTTCTTGTGCCGACCTAAAATCCTTTGATAAAAACTACGGGCAATCCAACGCGCAATCCCAGGGTGCATAATATTATTTTTGAAGGTAATTCTTTTTAAACAGTGCACATTGAATACGTTTTTTTCATATGAGTTGGACGTTCTTATTTAAAAAATATAACTAGCGGATAATCCAGTTTGTTTGATCTTGTAAATATTTTTCATTAGCTTATACGTTGGACAGAGATGAGCTTTGTGAAGAAAATAAGATGCCTGGGCAATTAAAATAAAACAATTTTAACTTATTCTAATTTCTCCGTCACAATAGATTATGTATACGAGATGAACATTAATAGGTATTGACCCAATCATTCTAATTTCTTTCTGTTTTTTTTTATATTAAAATGAAGATAATATTATAAGTTAGTGGTGAGCGAAGGACAGTCTCCATAACAACAACCTCGTATAGTTATAATGATGTAATATCCATACGCAACATATAACAAAGTATTTATGCATCTTACTTTATAAAGTAGTTAAAAGGAAGTTTGAGTAACATATCTATTTTTAAGAGTTTAGAGGAATATATTATATTTGTTAATTATTCTATTTAAAAAATTATTATTATATTATTTATTATAATTAATATTAAATTATTATTACTTTTTAATAATGGAATTCTTTGAGTTAATTTTATTTATTTATTGGTTATAGCAATTTAGGCATTGTCAAATTTAGGATGTCTAGAATTGAACTTTATGGAAGTCTCTAGGAACAATCTAAGACCATCTGGAGCCAGTTTCCTTCTACACAACTCTCCAGGGCAAGCACTATTCTCCTCTTCTCTCCCTTTAATTCTTGGAACCAATAACGAACTGGAGTTTCAAGCCCTTCTACATGTTTTAAAGTTATACAAGGCAAGTCAAGTGACCCATTTAAGAACTCAAGGGAATTATTTGGTAGTTGTTAATGTTGTTTGGTGTTTCTCCACTTCTTGTTGGAATCTCCAAGCTATTATAGATGAAATTCTCAATATTCTTGAGTGCATCCCTAATTATATGGCAAGATTTTATTTTCTGAGAGGTTAACTTAGTAGTAGATTCCCTCTTAGGTGGCTACATTGGCATCTAGACAAGATCAAGATTAATACTACAATGGTGTAATGGAGTGGTGTGAGTTTATAACACTTAGCAATATTCTTATTGTGTTAATCAAGGAGGGAATCAATAATTCTATTACTTTTTCTTTCTTAGTCACCTTGGCCAATAAATTGCAGCATTGGAATCACATCACCATGTCATATCTGTGTTTAGATTGTCACTTTATTATAACACTATATGTTATATAAGCTGATTTTAATTATTATATGTGTTACACCTAGAAGCACCTAGATGGATGTGCATCATGTTGAGATTCCATAGAGATTTAATTGTTGGGGACACTTTGTATTGTTGTATTGTAACATTAAATTTATATCTAATGTGGGTATCACATTGAGATATCATATTATAATTATTTAATATTGGGAAAATGTATTTTAATAAAATGAAAAATTAGTACCCAATATCCAATGTATTGATACACCTAGGAGCTTGTTCTTTAAACCAAAATAACCTTCACCAAACAATGAGAAGCAACAAACAAATAAGCTATTTTATTGAACAATAATTGATTCATTGATGTGAATGAGTTACTAAATAATGCAGAAAACCTAGAATATATAATTGAGTGTGATGAAGTACAAGAATAACAACCTCCAACTACCTCAATGGGAAAAAATTAAATAGCACCAAGATATGCCCACAATCCATGTGAGGAGTAAGTAGTTATTATTAATCTCTGCTCCATCAGATTATCCCCACACTTAACATTGGTTCTAAGTTTATTATGTGATCTTTCCATCATTACATTAATATTCCCCACCTTGGCATTAAATTTATCTAATCTAAGGAGGGAGATAATATTACTATCCATGTTATTTCCTCCTTCCCAATTTCGTTTATGTTGGATATGAACCCTAAGTTTGGTGAAACTATCTTCCACCCTAGTGGTCTCCCTATAGGAGTGAGATATGCAACATTTATCAAAATTATTAATAATGTTTCTTGATTCTTGGATATTTGATCAATAGACCTACAGGATTTGTGGTCCCATTTCGAGCACTTGATTAGGTTATTTGAATCCCCTTTGATCAAGACATTTTTTCAGTTTAGATGCTTAGCCAAAAGAAGAGAATGATAGGCGCCCATGTCTTCTGAGAGGTGGTTAGTTTGGATTCCCAAGGGGAGTACCAACATAGAGATAACCTTTCCATTCTCATGTCTCACCACTCTCTCGCACCCAGCTGGCCCCGTATTTCCATTGGCCACCTGATGCAGGAGCATCCTGGGTGTAAGAGCAATCTTGCATCACCCAAAAACATTTCTATTTTTTTTTAATTTTCAATAAGGGCTATTTTGTGCAGAGCTACTATTTATGGAAAGTTACTATTTTTGGTAATTTTTGTATGTGCTCAGAATGATCTGATTTCTTTCTTGGAGGTTCATTTTGGGTCATATAAGTCTGCTAGTAAAGTTTCATTGCCAGATCAAGTGTATATTGGAAGATATTGAAGATTTTCGGTATTGGCAGCAGGGTACAGAAACTTTGAACTCAGTTTTGAAGGCTTTAGAGGCCCCGGATGAGGTCAAAAATTTGGGTGACAGGCGCTTGCATGGGTCAAGCCTGTAGAGCGCTTCGTGGCATTTTCAAAATGGGGTTATAATAGCTGATCGGGTCAACTGGTGATGACTTATGGTCTTCGGAAGTTGGGCCACCCGAACTGGCGGAAAATAATTTTCTTCAAAATTTATGTTCGGGTTTCAAAGGTTATCTTGAGCCGACTATGATGTAATAAAATGTAAAATAAAATAATTCTAAGTTTGGTCGGCCTTATTTGCTAAAATTTTGGAACCTTCCAGGAGCTGGAAAATTGCCTATATAAGGAAGGCTGTATTATTGTCTTAGGCAGTTCAGAATAGTTCTGGGTAGTAGATCTGGGTAATAGCTCGAGGCTTTGTCTTAACAGAATATTGTAAGGGAATGCCCATGTGGCTTTGCATATTGTAATTCTAAAAGTTTGTAATTCCACATTTGTGGAGATAATAAGAAGCCAATTTTCTGTTCTTGCATATTACTGTTGTTGTTTCTCTATTTCTGTTATGTGTTTGTGGTATTAAGGGGAGCACCCTTCATCAAGTGGTATCAGAGCAGGTTTTCTTGAGTGTGTAAACAGATCACCGACTGTGAGGCAGTTTGCACCAGGACCGTGGTAAGGGTTTCAGCGTGCATAGCGAAAATGCCTCCACGAAGAGAATGTGGTGGAAGAGCTGGTGCTGTGACACCTGAGGTTAGAGAGCTGCAAAGACAAGTGCGAGCATTGCAAGAAGAGATTCACAGAGGAATGAATCTTAATGTCAGAGACGAAAGCGAGGATGAAGCCGAAGAAGAATATCAAGAAGAAGTTGAAATTGTGAACCAAGAGGAAGAAAGACTTTTTTGGGCGATTTCCAAGATTGGGAAAAGACCTAAGATTGAGGTTCCTACATTTTCTGGAAATCTTAACCCAGAGGAATTGATCGACTGGATCAATGAATGTGAAGAATATTTTGAGTATGAAGATGTTGAGGATCCTGATAGGGTCAAATTTGCGAAGGCCAGACTGAAAGGTCATGCGAAGATATGGTGGCAAGAGATTCAGTTGGAGTGAAATAGAAGGGGAAAGGAGAAAATCACGCGATGGGATCAGATGGTGGATAAATTAAAGCGACAGTTCATTCCTGTTGATTACGAGCTTGACCTACTGAAGAAAATGCAAAGTTTGAAGCAAGCAGGAAGATCTGTTCAGGAGTATACAGAGGAGTTCTATCGACTTCTCATCAGAACAGGCCATGCAGAAGTTGATAAAGAGAAAGTTGCCCGATACCTTAATGGGTTAAGGCCAAGCATTCAGGAGGAGCTGAATCTGGTTCGAATGAAGAGTATTGAAGAGGCATACCAGTTTGCCCTAAAAGTAGAGGAAAAGCTGAACAAGAAGTTTGAGAGCAAACAAAACGGAAGAGGTCGCGGTGGACGATCTGGTGGACGGTCATATGGTGGCCGAAATGAAGATCCGAAAAAGAAAGATGAGGCCAGTAGCAGTCAGAATCAGCGCAAAAATAATTCCAATCGCTTCCAGGATCAGAATAATAAAGATCAGAGAGGAAGAGGAAGAGGACAAGGATCTGGAAGAGGTGGCTTACGTGGAACATGTTTTCACTGTGGAGAAGAAGGTCATAGGGCATTTGAATGTCCTTAGCGCCAAGGCAGAACAGACGGGAGAAATGAAGGCCAGGCTAGAGTTGCACATATAGATGAAGATGCCAGATCATCAAATTCTGAAGATGCTGAGAGAGGAGAAACGTTGATTAACAGAAGAGTCCTGTTGAGTGGTGAGAATGAACCTGAGCAAAGGAGGAGTCTATTTCGCACTAGATGCAAGTGTGAGGGAAAATGCTGTGATGTGATTATCGATAGTGGAAGCACTGACAATTTGGTGTCAGAAGAGATGGTGACAAAGTTGAAGCTCAAGAGACAGAAACACCCACATCCATATCGGATTGCCTGGGTGCAGGATGACCACAAGGTCATGGTCAGTGAACAGTGCCTGGTAAAGTTCAAGATCGGCGGGTACCAAGATGAGGTACTATGTGATATCATCTCTATGGATGCATGTCATATGTTGTTAGGTAGACCGTGGCAGTTTGACAGATGTGCTGTACATGATGGTTGTGCGAATACCTATTCCCTGACAAAGGATGGAGTGCGACATAAGCTAAAACCATTGAAGGAGACTGAAGAAAAGGTATGTGGTCATGCAAGGATAACTTTTGTTGATGGAAAATTTTTTCTAGATGGTATGAGGCATGAGCATGTATGTTTTGCTTTAATTCCAAAAGCTGGTAAAGAGGAAGTAGAAGATGTTCCTGTAGAAGTTGCAGATTTGTTGAATGAGTTTCAGGATATTGTATCTGATAACGTGCCTGATGGATTACCACCAGTCAGGAAGATCAGTCATCAGATGGACTTGATCCCAGGAGTGAGTTTGCCGAATAAGGCACCACACAGAATGACACCTGCAGAAAGTGAGGAGTTGAACAGACAAGTACATGAACTGTTACAGAAAGGATTGATCCATGAGAGTCTGAGTCCCTGTGCTGTACCAGCAGTATTAGCACCAAAGAAGAATGGAGAATGGAGGATGTCTACATATTCTAGGGCAATAAACAAGATCACAATCAAGTACAGGTTTCCATTGCCACGAATGGATGATATTATGGACTGTTTGAGTGGAGCTGTGTATTTCTCAAAGATAGATCTGAAGAGTGGATATCATCAGATTCAGATCAGAGAAGGAGATGAATGGAAGACTGCCTTCAAGACAAAGGAAGGATTGTATGAGTGGTTAGTCATGCCTTTTGGGCTAACCAATGCACCGATCACTTTCATGCGGCTCATGAACGAGGTTCTGAAAGAATTTCTGGGTAAGTTTGTTATTGTTTACCTAGATGATATTTTGATCTGTAGTAAGACATTGGATGAGCATATGATGCATATTCGTATGGTATTTGAGAAGTTGAGAGAAGAGAAATTGTTGATTAATTTGAAGAAGTGCAATTTTGTGAAGAAAGAGTTAGTGTATTTGGGATTTGTAGTTTCAGCAGAAGGTCTAAAAATGGACCCAGAGAAGGTACAGGCTATCCTTGAATGGCCTACTCCAAGGAGTGCTACTAAGGTAAGATCTTTTCATGGTTTAGCTAGCTTTTACAGAAAGTTTATCAAAAATTTTAGCAGTATTTGTGGACCCTTGACTGAAACAATGAGAGGGGATAGAAAAGAGTTTAAGTGGACTAAAGGAGCAGAAAAGAGTTTTCAATTATTGAAACAAAAAGTTACAGAACAACCTGTTTTAGCACTTCCAGATTTTAATAAGGTGTTTCAAGTAGATTGTGATGCTAGTGGTACTGCAATAGGAGCTGTTGTGAGCCAAGAAGGTAAACCTGTTGCTTATTTTAGTGAGAAGTTAAATGATGCCAAGAGGAAATATTCTATTTATGATCAGGAATTTTATGCTATAGTTCAGGCATTAAAGAAGTGGAGACATTATCTGCTTCCTAAGGAGTTTGTTTTGTATACTGATCATCAAGCTTTGCAATATTTGAATAGTCAAGGAAAATTGAATGAAAGGCATTTGAAATGGGTTGAGTTTTTGCAGAGTTATACATTTGTTTTGAAACACAGGAGTGGAAAGTCTAATAGGGTTGCAGATGCTCTTAGCAGAAGGCAACTATTGCTGACAGAAATGTAGATTTAAGTGGTTGGGTTCAAGGAACTCAAGAATTTGTATCCAGAGGATCCTGATTTTGGTGAAGCTTGGAAAGCTTGTACATAACCTGTTACTCTAGACAGGACAAAATGGTTGGATTTCATCATCCAGGATGATATGCTATTCAGAGGGAGTTAGTTGTGCATTCCACAAAGTTCTATGAGGGAGAATCTCATCAAGGAGAAGCATAGCGGAGGATTGGCTGGACATTTTGGTCGTGATAAAACCCTTGGTTTGGTTAGTGAGAATTATTATTGGCCACAGTTGCAGCAAGATGTGAAGAAGTTTGTACAGAGTTGTAGAGTATGTCAGATGGTGAAAGGAGTGAAGCAGAATATAGGGTTGTATCAGCCATTACCTGTACCAGAGAAGCCTTGGGAGGATATCAGCATGGACTTTGTTCTTGGTTTACCAAGAACTCAGCGGGGACATGATTCAATTTTTGTGGTGGTTGACAGATTTTCAAAGACGGCACATTTCATTCCCTGCAAGAAGACTAATGATGCTATTCATGTAGCAAAATTGTTTTTCAGAGAAGTAGTGAGACTTCATAGTTTGCCAAAGACCATAGTTTTAGATCGGGACACTAAGTTTGTTGGATATTTCTGGCGTACATTGTGGAAGAAGTTGAAGACAGATTTGAAGTTCAGTTCATCACATCATCCACAGACTGATGGACAGACAGAGGTGGTGAATAGGAGTTTGGGAAATTTGCTGAGATGCTTGGTTGGAGATAAGCCGACAGGATGAGATTTGATTTTACCACAGGCAGAATTTGCATACAATAATTCTATCAATAGGAGCACTGGTAAATCACCATTCCAGATTGTATATGAAAGTAGTCCACGAAATGCATCTGAATTGAGGAAGATAAATAAAGGAGAAATAAGTAGTGCTGAAGCTGAGGATTTTGCAGAACACTTGAAGAACATCCATGGGGAGGTGAGGAAGCATATTACCAAGATGAACGCACAGTATAAGGCTAAGGAAGATGAGAAAAGGAGGTATAAGGAATTTCAAGTTGGTGATGAAGTCATGGTTCATTTGCGGAAGGAGCGGTTTCCAGTTAGTACATATAACAAGCTGAAAATGAAGAAGTTTGGACCATGCAGGATATTAAAGAAACATGATTCAGGAAATGCATATGAGGTAGAATTGCCTACCGAGCTAAATATTTCACCAGTGTTTAACATTTCAGATCTGACAGAGTATCATGAAGGAGGTGTTGAAGATGAGATCACAGCAGCACAGTGGAGTATTCCAGCAACTAGTTCAGACACTAAGGAGATCGAAGATATACTAGACAGTCGTGTTGGCAGAAGCACAAGGAACAGGACATATGAAGAATATCTGGTCAAGTGGAAAGGATGACCTGTTGAAGATTCATCATGGTTGACAAAGGAGGAGGTTAGCCGTCTTGGTTTTCCTCTGCACACCTGAGTCGTGATAGGGTCACTTCTCAAATTACCCCGGGTGTCTGATGCAGGAGCATCCTGGGTGTAAGAGCAATCTTGCATCACCCAAACACATTTCTATTTTTTTTTAATTTTCAATAAGGGCTATTTTGTGCAGAGCTACTATTTATGGAAAGTTACTATTTTTGGTAATTTTTGTATGTGCTCAGAATGATTTGATTTCTTTCTTGGAGGTTCATTTTGGGTCATATAAGTCTGCCAGTAAAGTTTCATTGCCAGATCAAGTGTATATTGGAAGATATTGAAGATTTTCGGTATTGGCAGCAGGGTACAGAAACTTTGAGCTCAGTTTTGAAGGCTTTAGAGGCCCCTGATGAGGTCAAAAATTTGGGTGACAGGTGCTTGCGTGGGTCAAGCTTGTAGAGCGCTTCGTGGCATTTTTGAAATGGGGTTATAATAGCCGATCAGGTCAACTGGTGATGACTTATGGTCTTCGAAAGTTGGGCCACCCGAAATGGCAGAAAATAATTTTCTTCAAAATTTATGTTCGGGTTTCAAAGGTTATCTTGAGCCGACTATGATGTAATAAAATGTAAAATAAAATAATTCTAAGTTTGGTCGGCCTTATTGGCTAAAATTTTGGAACCTTCCAGGCGGTGGAAAATTGCCTATATAAGGAAGGCTGTATTATTGTCTTAGGCAGTTCAGAATAGTTCTGGGTAGTAGATCTGGGTAATAGCTCGAGGCTTTGTCTTAACAGAATATTGTAAGGGAATGCCCATGTGGCTTTGCATATTGTAATTCTGAAAGTTTGTAATTCCACATTTGTGGAGATAATAAGAAGCCAATTTTCTGTTCTTGCATATTGCTGTTGTTGTTTCTCTATTTCTGTTATGTGTTTGTGGTATTAAGGGGAGCACCCTTCATCACCACCCCATCAAAATTGATTTCAAAATCCATCCTTTAGGAGGAGAAAGCCAGACTAGGCCTTCTCTATTCTTCATAATTTTACCCAAGATTTTTCTTATATCAATGATTAAGTTATAGTTCCTAGAAATTTTGAATTCCAAATCCATGCATTGAGTAGAAGTATTATCTTTAAGCTCCTTCTAAATGAGCTTGATATTTTCACCAATGGACCTTATAATTTTTTCTGCAACCACCTGAGATGGAGATTCCTTGTCTCAAAAAATCCTATTATTTATTTCTTTCCAAATCCTCTAGATCTAAAGAGGCATTTTGATAGCCCAAAGATCTCTATGAATCAGATTGGAGAAGGGGAAACTCCATTTAGAGAAAAAATCTTGGATAGATCCAGGGAAAACCCAACAAAGATTCTAGTTTTAGAATATACATGATACCAAACCTGCCAAGAAAAGGAACAATGCAATGAACAATTGGGGGCATTTCCTTCCACTTCTTGACATAAATAACATCTATTTAGAATAGAGAAGCCTCTTTTACAAAGGTTATTAGTATTTAAAATTTCATTTTTAAGGATAATCCAATAAAAAATATTGGTTTTAGGAATGAGAAAATTCACCCAAGATTTAACCCAAAAGGGGACTGCATCAGAGGATCTAGTCATGACGGAAACTATAGAGGAGAGAGAGGAATTTCCTCTAGGAGTACCAGACCAAATAATTGAGTCTTGAGAATCATTCTTAACCATCCAGGCATTGAGCATGGTCTGCAAAGGACCCAAATAAGAAACGATGACAGACATGTGAACCCAATGTTGCCCTTTCTAGTACTTGTTAACTAGAATCCCAAAGGAAACCTTATAAGGCTCAAAAAAAAGAGACAATGCCATCGAACTTCTATTAGTATAATAAGTCATTGAGATGGGGGTGAATCAATGCATCCACAAATCTAAAATTTTTAACAATTATCTTTCACAATAAGCAACATGGAAATGATAATATAACAATGAAGCATAAAATATAAATAATTAACACACATTGAACACAAGACTCAAGATTTTTCCCATGGAAACCCTTGTTAGAGGGAGAAAACACGTGTGGATGATGTCCATAAATTTCACTAGTGCACTGATGAAATATACCCTATTAAGAGCAATTACAAAAACTATTTTGAGGTTATACCTGGTTAAGATTATTTATATAGTCTTGTTAGAATCAAGGATAATTTTAGTGGCATATATTCACCAATTAGAAAATTTCTCATGTCAGTGACCCAAGATTTAGCAAATATAATGTGTATATCAGGTTGGTCATGTCGCCCGAACTTTATAAATATTGGGTCGAATGCTTGGGCCCATCGCCCATTGGTTTATGTAATTTATCCTTTTCTTTCACAATATCTCCAATTGAATCTAATTTTTGGACATGGTAAATAGAAAAATTTCGCCTACAATTTCCAAAGCTTATCTTAATTGACGATCTATATTCTCCAACGGTGTTATAAAGATATATTTAGTGGAGGCCCCAAATTTTCTTGGCATTTTGTGGATGCGTGTCTCAAACCAGTGTCATTTTATCCAACTATATTACTCATAGAACATTATTGGACAATCCATAATCACCTTAGTGATTACATAGGATGTATTATAAATACGTAGGCATTGTCAATTATTTGTATACCATATAAGATTCCCACCGAAATTTTCTAGAAATGATTGGTATAAATACATTCATAAATCAGTGTTATTGTACACAATTTGGTTTCGTTGTTTCTAATATCTCAATTCTCTTTGATAGAGAAGTTTCAAACTATTGAGTGCATTTGTGACTGCAATTGAGGCAAAGGTAAGTGATTAATTTTTGTACTTAATATAATATTATTGTGAATTCACTTGAGGTTTCACCTCTATCTGTCTGTGACTCTGCAATTTTGAGTTCATTCTTATTTAGTGGGGACCATTTAGTGGTTAGTGGTCACCCGTGAGACCTCAAACATGATGAAATCTAGATTTTATATTGTATACCATAGGGCCAATGAATCATAATTATATATATTATAATCTATTGTCACTTCTTCAACAAGTTAATATTTTTTTGGAAGCCTTTATTTCTTTGGAGATGTCAAAAAATAAAAAAAGGTAAGGCTCCTACATGCGGGACAAGCCAAGAGAGGCAAGAAAAATGTAGAGCCTTATCATCGTACTTTCATGGTGGAAATATTTTTGGCCAAAATCAAGAATTTACTTCATCAGAAGCAGGTTTACAAGATTCATGACCTACATGACATATTGAAGAAGGTGAAGAACCTGATATCTCAGATAAAAATAGACATGATGAAGATTTTTAGGTAAATACCCAAAGTAGTCAGAATGATATAATTGACTTGGGTGAGACTGAGAATACCAGAGATGATGATGGTGCATGGAAGAATAAAAGAAAATCCAATTAAAAAAAGATAGAGAATAAAAAAATATTAGAAGTGGGATCTATTAAGGAATTTTTAAATATAATGTGTGTCAGAGTATCCATTCATTGAACCAGTGCACAATCCAATTAAAGGTGAGCCTTCAGTAGAATGCATATGTAAGATTTGCACCATGATAAATAAGGAGGAAAAGAGGTTGCAACTAAAAATTGACACCATAGAGAAGCATATGGCTAAAGTTTACAAAAAGAAAACCATAGATGGAATTGAAAAATTAGTGATAAGATAGAAAACAAAGGAGGAATCACAACATGTCAGGAATGAAAAATTATATAAAATTTAGTAGAAAATATAGATGAATCTTGTTGAAGTTAAAGGCTCTATTGAAGCTCTTTTTGGAAAAGAAATGGAAGTAGAAGACATGGGAAAAGTTATTCAATTAAGTGTTTTCTTTTATATTTTGGGCAGAGGGTGTACTATGATGGACTACACATCATTGAGTACTTTATTACACTTTCTGAAAGTTCATAACTATCCAAATAGTCACGGGTCAGTAAACAACAGATAGGAATGGGCAAGTTGTCTTGTTGAAGTTGAAAAAGAAGATCTAAAGGGAAAAAAATGAAGATTTAAACTTTATTGCATTGTCTTTAGATGACGTTACAATAGTAGATAATAATTCCTGGGTATGCATGGATATTTATGTTGGACATAATTTTTTTCTGCCAATCTCATCTACTAATTATTTCTAAAATGAAGGACAATGCAACAGCATAAAATTTATTTGAACCAGTAAAGAGTTCTCTAATTGAATATGGAGGTATAGATGACATGACGATTGCCAAAATTTGGTATGTGTTGGAGCAGATGGAGCTTCAATAGTGCAAGGCCACAATAATGGTCTTTGCACAAAGATATAAATTTCATGTGCACCCTACGTTACTAGCATTCACTTCTTGGCCCATGGAATGAATCTAGCTTTTGGAGTTGTAACAAAGCATGTTCCTGTACAAAAAATTGAAATCTTAATCATTTAGAGATCTACCAAAACTTCTATCAAAGTTTGAAATGATTCAGGGAATTTCAACACTTTCTCAAAGGACTAACTGATGGGAAAAAGACTTTTAGGATAAAGATACCAGATGGATTTGTTTGGATGGACCAGGGAATCAAGTTTTTTTAGAATACCCATTGTTTCTTACTCTAATGAACTCAATTCATGATGGAGCAGGGTAGTTGAGATTTTCTAGGCCACTTCGAAGGTTAAGTAATATAGAGACACTCTTAATGTTAGCAGGTCTTCTCCCAATGCTAGAGGAAATGATGAATATAATGAATAAGGACCAACAAAGAGCTATATTTATTGAAGAATATGTTGTGCTGCATAAATTGACATGCATGATGCTCGATAATCTCTATCGATTATGTGATGATGTGAAATTTTTTAACTGGATGAGAATCATAGATCTGGATAATCCTGATAAATTTTTAAAGATTGGTGTAAATGGGGAGTTATGTGTATAAGTAGGTGGATTTGAGATACCAATGCAATACTTTTCTAGTGTCGATTTTGACGAACCAAGAAAGAACCCCACAAAGAAACTATCAAGTGTTACAAGGGAAGACTTTACCAAGATCATTGAGTTTGTAACTGCTTTTGTGAAGCACATTTCCTATGATATTTCCTCATAGATTAGAAAAGAATTCCCTCCAGTCAGACTACTTGAACCCATGGCTATTGTGTTTCCTTGATATTGGTGTCTCAACAATTTGAAAGATTTTCAAACAAAGCTATTTACTTTGATAGATCACTTTTAGAAAACCAAATAATTCAATGGAGTAACTCTAAATGGAATTTTAGATGAATTTCATTTGAGAGATAAATCAAGAAATTTTTCATAGACAATGAGGCAACAATATAAAATTATGCAGAAGCACCACGAAGATGGATCAGTAACAAGGCTTTAGAAAAATCTAACTCAAAGAAAAATGTTGATTGATTCAATATCAAGATTTTTCAAGCATTTTTATTTATGTATGACCACGACATTGGGACTGGTGGAGGATGAGAGAGTTTGAGTACTTTGGGGTTCCTAAAGTCAAAGCTAAGAAACAAACTAGACAAGAATTTGAAAAAATTCTTGAGGCTCTATACATCTAGGTACGATGTCCTACTTTTTCTTATGATAGGGCACTGAAAGTGTGGAAGAAGAAATGTCAATGAAAAAGGTTGGGAAACATTTCAAACTAAACTGGGAGTGCCAAAAAAAATGATGTCAATGACTCAAGTACTAGTATTGGTATCATTGAACATAAGATGTAGTTAAACAGAGGTATGCAGAGTGAAGAAAATGTAGAGAAGAATCAAGGAAGCTATGGAGTTGATGACAAGGTATTTGAGGATCCCAATAATGAGATGATGTGGAAACTTGAACCGTTGTTGAAGTAGTAGGTCCTTAGTATTTATTAAACTTAGTCATATTACTGTAGTCTACTTCTTGTATCTCATCATCAATGATACATAATAGAATATTCCAATGTCAAAAACATGAATGTGGTTGATTATGTCATCAATTCTTCAATTAATATTGATTTTTATTTGCATTATTCAACTCATATGGTATAATTCTTGAAGATTTTCATTATTTTTTTCAAAATATAGCAACTCATATTATACAATTTATATAGATTTTCATTAATTTATTTCTAAATATGATATAATTAATTTATTAGTAGTAGTAAGTACACAACTCTATGTGATTCTATTTATAAAAGTCAATACCCAAATTTAATTTCATTACCCTTAGTAAATGAACCCGAATTTCTTTTTATAGAAACAAGGGAGCAACAACAGCTTTAGGTCGATTTGCCTCATGTGAAGAATCAACATCAAAATTAGTATCACAACCTCTCTACAATTCCAAATTTTTTCATTTGACAAGTTGTTTTAGTAAATTAGCATCTACTACATTTATCTTGTTAAAAAAAGTTCAAAATTTAAACTTGATTCAAGTCATTACAAATAAAATATAGAGATGATTGAAAGTAATTTCACATATTGGGATTGATGAGATGATTTTTCCAAATGTTTTAGGATGCTCCATTCTTCATCGTTTAGAAGGCCAATATTTCTCATGTTATAGTAAATAACCTGCAACCTCATCAGCTATCCATACTTGGAATAGGGACTTGAAAGAAATGCTCCATCAAATACTTCATTCATATTTTTCAATGGCTTGATGCAATTTGCAATGCCTTCATACGTTGTGTCTTGAGGAAGCTTACCTAAATCAAACATCATTGTGTTCTGCAACTTTTTTTTGTAAGCTTCTCTTCCAATGAATTTTGTTGATGAGTTAGTAGGACTAGGACCAAGATTTGGCAAACTAGGACTTATCATTTTGGTTTTTTTTTTATTCATCTTGGCGAGCTTTCTCCCATATAAGGCCAAAATTTCCTCTCCTTCTCTTAGTTTATGATATTTTTAGAAGACAAATGTTTCCTTTATTTTTGCATGAACATATTCATGAATTCCCTTTCCTACCAAATTCCTATCACTGGTTGTGTTGATTTGTTGCAAAATCTATTTTGGAATATTGTCTCTCTGATAAAGATTTTTGTTCTTCTCAACGTGCTATTTGAGCTTCTAAAAAATATCTCTAAGAATTTCATTCAATTCAAACCAATCAGACAACCTATCACCCTCACCTTTATTTACCCCAAAATGTATTGTGTTGGACTATATTTTTTACTTTGTCATTCAAGCTATTTCTGTAAGTTTTAATTATATTATATTTCCTCTGTAGCTCTTCTCTCAATTTTGATAATTGTTGTTCACTATGTTTTCTTACTTCTTCTACTTTATCTTCCCACTATTTTTCTTGTACCCTCCAACTCTCCAATTCCTTATTTAAATTATTGTTTTTATGTGTTGTAGTCTCCATGCTTTTGTATAAACTTATTGAAGAGGCTTTTTCATCCTTATTTTTTTTATTGTTTTCATCCAATTTTTCCCTAAGAATTTTTACTCCTTCCTCCATATGTTCTTGTTGTGCAATTTCTTCTTTATATGAAGAATGTTTTATCCTTTTCTCTAATTCTTTGCACCTATTATCTGCTTCTTTCTCCTTTTCCTTTTCATTTTTCAGGTCTTCCTATAACTTTTTTATTTTATCCACAAGCTTTCCTTTCTGTCTCTCCAACTTTATCACTGAATTGTAGACCACTTGTTTGGTCATTTTTTACTCATTTATCTTGTCCACATTTTTAATTTTGGATAAATCATTTGGAGGGTGCTAATGTGAAATTTAGATGGATCTAACTATCTCTCTGATTTTATTATCTCTAGCTAGGGGCATAAAAACCATGAACCCCATCATTTATTTATTTGGGTCATATGTGGGAAATATCCTATTCAATGAAGGTTCTACATGACGAGCTGCAACAAATTTATTCCTCTTCAATGTCTTAGCATTTTGTCTATTCTTATTTTATGTTTGTTCAAAGTTACTTACAAAATCATAGTAATAAAAATATGGGTTCACTGACACAATTGAATGTTTGAAAGGTTAAATAGAACTTGTAGTGATGTACACATGTCCACTTATGCATGTGGTTCTAATAATTGAATTATGAGGGTTAGAAACACCTTGACTCAATTCTAATCATGTCCCACTGTCACTAGCAAGTGGAGTTTTTTTTACTAGTCTGAGAGTTTTGTCCTAAAGGTATGGTAATTGTTGGACTCACCAGTGGTATTTTTATCATTAGTTTTTTATTCTTTACACTGCCTTGATCTCTAGGATTTAATTTTTTAATGTCCATTCATAATGTCCTTTTCAGACTGCTACTACTATGGATGCCATGTGCACTAGTGGCAGTGGCACTTGATTCATATTGAATCTGAGTTCTTGGAAAAGGTGGAGATGGATTTGAAGATGGAACACATGAAGGTGCAAGGGTACATATGAGACTAAGTAGTACCTTTTTGTGATGAACCTGATGATTCAACTCCAATGACTGGTTTCTCACCATATTTTGGTCAAATTGGTGTGTCAAGTGGAGACCAAGGCCCTTGTTATGTGCGACCCAAACCACCACCACTTAGAAAACCCATTTTTTTTTCTATAATCTCTACCCCTTTGGTATATTTTTCTTTCATGGACACATTGACTCTGCTAAAATTTGAATAGACAATAGTAGTTTTGGGAGTGGAATTAGTGGATGTGGGATCTAGAGAAGCCCACTCATACTCATTATCTTCACGATCATCATTGTCGTGATATGCTTTCGCTGGATGATCCTTATTCCACAAAGCACTAACTATTTGATCCTCTTCCACTTCATAAAGATATTCAAAAGTTTTTGGCTCTCCAAGATTATTCCCCATTTCCCAAAAATTAGAAATTTTGGTTTGAATCTAATTACCATATTTACATTGATCCGCTAGGTGTGCTGGAATAGATTTTCTAGATGGTTGACTAGATTTTTGGTATAAATTGTAGGATGTCTTGGGATGTTATTTTCCTTTCTATTTGTGCAATGCCATATTTTTTTATGATAATTCTTGTATTGAAATATTTTTTCAGTGGCGTATTTCTCCATCTCTTTTCTGACCTCAGCTCAAGAGTTCATGTTTTTAAAATTTTCTATCAATGACATACTCTCATGTTGATATATTCTTGCGAAGTTCCCATTTTCTCTAAGATTAGTTCCAATTATGTTGAGTGGATCATACTTCTAGTGATTGTCAACATCAAAGAAAAAAATTGTAAAAAATACCTGTGCCACTTTGAATCTTCTTCTCTCAAATGTGAACCCTCCACATGAGAAAGGAAAGGAAGGAAATATCATTTTCTTTTTCTAGCCATGAAAGAGTACATCTATGTTCTCCATATATTGTACATATTTTAATGCAAATACCCTCTCTATCACATAAATTAGAAGTTTGTAGGGCTCTACCATTGAATTGTAAAACCTTAGTTACACAATGTAGCCTTACATGAAGTACTAGTCATCCAATTGTATTTAACTTTTGAGTTGAATGCAATCTCTACAAGACACTGACAATCTAGGCATTGGAGTGTCTGTAATTTTATGATACATTGGTGAAAAAAAGAAGTCTAAAAAATGGTTTTAGTTCCTTCTTTTATCACTCATCCTTATCTTAGGTGTCCATTCATATAAATTGGATTATGGACTTGACTTTGAAGCATGTTTTTCTGAAATATTGCACGATGAAACATGTATTTTGTGAATCTAAATGTCTTATGTGAACCTGTTTTAATTATTAGTAATTGTTCTTACATACAATGAATAATGTGCTCAATAAAATTATATCTTACTGTATCTGCTTCGTATTGAATTTGAAAAACCATTTCAAGAATGTTGTCACCCACTTCTTTGTTACTTTCGAATCCAAAAAAAAAATCTAGCAAGGAAATACTATCCTAAACCCATTGCGCAAAAATATCATAATCATAAGGAGGCTTATGATCTTGATCCATACTAGAAATTCCTATTATTCCTTTGATATATAAATATTTCTATCTTACATCTAATTTTTCATAATTCTTTGCTAGCTTTCTCAGGTCAATGTGCACATTTGATTTTTGTACTTCAAACCCTAGATCCAATAAAATAGCAAATTCACTCTCGATTATTGAAAAAATTTCCTCATGAGTATTTTTATTGACAATTACTTTTCTATTTTTATCATAATTTTCAATGCACCATGACAATTTATGGACAAGGGAATACTTGAGGTAATGCCATGCGTGCTGACCCAACAACCCATGGTGCAATTTTTTTTGTCTTTGGATTTACCATGCTATTAAATAGATAATATTTTGTCTTGTTCATTGGATATTTCCACTTATTTTCAAATAAAAATCTAATTTCCATGATTCCCTTTTCCATGGATAACAAGATCATACATATCATAGAATTCATCAGTGAAACCTAGTGTTTTAACCAATTTGTGGAAGTCTATTATCTATGTCTCATGTCTTTTCCTTTTACTCATAACAATGGTATTTGTTTTGGCTATCATGGTATTTATTCGTAGGAAAATTTAAATAATTCTGCACAACTACAATTTATAGACATGATTCAAAATTAAACCCTAATTTTAGTTCTACAATCTAAAGAGTAAACTATGCGACTTGTAAAATTAAAAAGGTGAGATGTAGGTGTTCAATATTTTACCTAGAATTTCAATTTGAGAAGAATGCGAGTGGTAAAAGAGATGAGAGACTTTGTTGCATTTCTCAAACTAGAAGTAGTAACCCTTTTTTGAATCTCCAATACTAGTTAGAACTTTAAAACTTAGATTGAAATCCTAAAGGGCAAAATTTATACAATCGTGAATCGTGTTAAATTTTATTGCTTCTTTCTGAAGACTGATATTTGATGTCACCATGAAATGTGTCACTTAATCATTTGACATTACAACTTCAGTCAGAGACCCAAAATTGAGCTTATTTGTTATTACATTTATTAAATATTTAGTTTTACTCCAATTTAGATTTTTAATTATACTTAGTTGAGTGTTAAATCATGACATGTACCTTGTTTATGTACGTTTGTAGATTTGATTGTGTAAGTTTTTAAGCATCAACATTTCGGATCACACTCTATGATCCATCATTAGGAAGAGAAAGTGCCAGAATGTAAAAATAAAGTAGCAGACCCAACCTATCTCAAGAGTTATAAGGAGAGGAAAGGGCTCAGAAAACTAGGTAGAGAGGAGAAAGGAAACATAATAAAAGAAAAAATAGAAAGTACCCAAAGTTAGAACCAAAAACATAAATAAGTAGATAAGAGCAAGGATAGAGAGAGATAAAATAAGTAAAATAGCTAATAAATATAAGAAATAAAATACAAGGCATGTTCATATATATATATATATATATATATATATGAGAATAGTTAAGCAAAACCAAAAAACTAAAAAACCCCGTGTATGCCTCCCTTCCTTTTATGGACGACATCTCCCAAAAAATTGCAAAAAATCCTAACTAGAAAGGACTTTTCCTGTTGCCTTCAAACCCCTTTCAAAGTTAGGTAATCACTTCCCCTCACTTAAGGACTTCAAAGATTCTCTTGTAGACTCTGGAGTCTACAAGATTGTATGCCCTTGTGGCATTCCCTATATTAGGGGAAACTG
Organism: Chamaecyparis obtusa; assembly: GCA_027943335.1. Classification (NCBI taxonomy): domain Eukaryota; kingdom Viridiplantae; phylum Streptophyta; class Pinopsida; order Cupressales; family Cupressaceae; genus Chamaecyparis; species Chamaecyparis obtusa. The sequence goes on along the minus strand of BSBK01006667.1, from coordinate 1,444 downwards.
GCTGCTCTTTCATCACTAAAATCCATGAGCATAGTGCTGATATAAAGCATGATAGAGTCCTAAAGTCTGCTTTAGCTGAGCAGTCTTCTCCACCAAACATCATATCTATTTGGAGAGCACTCAAATCCTTTCCAAAGAGGACAATTACTTCAAGAGGAAGCTTAAAGAGGCCATCGTTATTAACCACCCTCCTATTAACCTCAATTGGGATGATGGATGGTTCATTAACCCCTCTTGAAGACCTCTGTTAGGCTCGCTCGACAAACTCCATCACCCTTGATTCCTTCTTGGCCCCCTCCCTTGCGGGTGCTCCTTGGTTGGTCTTTGTTTTCATTTTGTCCCCCTTCTTTTTCTTACTACAATTTTATTCGGTTCATTTTTTGGGTTGTTCTTGTTGTGCTTCGTGCCCCCCCCCCTTTTTATTTTTATGACTCTCTTTGTTGTTTTCATTCTTAGTGTTGTTTGTGTGTGTCTTTCATTTATCCATATATATATTTATACACACATACACACATTATCTACTTGTTTATAAGACATTAAGATATTGGCTTATACATATGTTTGAATAGATAATGTATGTGTGTTTAGGTCTGTTTATATATATATATATATATATATATATATATATATATATATATATATATATATATATATATATATATGTATGTGTATGTATATGTATGTATATATATATATATATGTATATGTATGTATACATATATATATATATATAATATATATATATATGTATATGTATGTATACATACATATATATATGTATGTATGTATGTATGTATGTATGTATGTATGTATGTATGTATGTATGTATGTATGTATATATATATATATATATATATATAGACACACACACACACACACATATATATATATTTATACATATATATACATATACATATGTATATGTATATATACATATATACATATGTATACATATGTATATATATCTCTACATATATATACACACACACACACACACACACATAGGTATATATATATACACATATGTATATATATATATATATATATATACACATATGTAGATACACACACACACACACACACACATATATATATATATATATATATGTATATATATATATATTACATATGTATACATATATACATATATACATATATATACATATATATATATCCATATACATATATACATATCTATATATACATATATATATATACATATATATATATAGCATAGTATATATATACATATATATATATACATATAATATATACATATATATAATATACATATTAATATATACATATATATATACATATATATATATATATATATATATATATACACACACATATGCATACATATGTATGTATATATATATACATACATACATATGTATGTATATATATACATACATATGTATATGTATATATATACACATAC
>BSBK01006666.1:205000-365000 GCA_027943335.1 Chamaecyparis obtusa | reverse complement strand
TGTAATGCCCCGCTAAGGAACCCTTCAAAATTAATCACTAATCACTTAAATGACATACCAATAATTTTTATTTTTTTTAAAATAATAATAATACAAAATTTCATCTAAGACATCATATAATTAACTATTAAAAAGTACAAGTAGAAGATTAGTATTCATTGAAAATAATTTCCTCTAAGGGTTCCCTAACATTTCTATTATACAATGTGCCATAAACATGGGATAGAATATATAAATCATATAAACAACTGTAGTGAAACCAACACCAATCTTTTGCAACTAAGTTCATTTTAAGCACCAAATCAAATATTCCTATAATAACCCTTCAACATAAAATAAGATAGAACATATAATCACCTATTGAAATGGGAGTTTATTCCCTTGCTCAAGTCACTGTATACCTGAGTCTTTCTTTATTGTTTATTCACCATTATCCAACCTATAACTACTCACACATTTACATAACTAGATGCATGACGTAAGATTGATGAATATATATATATATATATATATATATATATATATATATATATATATATATATATATATATATATATATATATATATATATATATATATATATATATATACCTTCATCTATGTCTTAGCTAGATGCATCATGAATATCGATAAGGACAAGAATAACATCACTTACCCTTAAAGATAAACCCTAAGGTGACACCAAGGGGCCAAACCTAAGTCTGAGGAGCTCATCACTAATGGACTTGCCTACATTTGTGCACCGCTTGATACTTTGCATATTATTTTATGCACACACCAAGTCTAATAATTATATCTCATGATTGTAATTGTGAAGAAATGATGACCTAATCTACATATTTATTTCCACAATATTGTAATTAATAGTCACATATCTTCACAATTTACTTTGTACGAGTCAAACAATTAATTTTGACTACCCGTGAAAACAACTAAGTTTGAATCTCATCTATCAATTCCATCAATGTCAAATTGCATGATACAATCAAAAGAATTTGACTATACCTTATAAGAAAATCACATCTAGATTGGCACCAAATGACATGCAATTATTTGTTCAACCCCTCCATACCAGAACCATACTTTCATGACTGCTAGACCAAGTAGGGAACCTTTTCTTTTTCTAACAATTTGGGACATGTGTCAACACATCATACATTTTTAGGTTGTATGCGATGTTAGCCTTAGCTTCTATGAAGCTATACATTGTATTTTATATAACATTGTAAAGTAAATCACAAGGTTGCAACATAATTTCTTGTTAGTTTCTACATCTCATGAAGCTCTGAGATTCACTTTTCTTGGAATGCACTCCAAACCCATGAATCTACAAGGCTTGAACATGCATGATCTTTATCACTGCAAAGTTACACCAAGGAAACACCTATCATTCTCTTTATTTCCTTTTCCATTTACCTAGGATACACATCTCAAGATCATATAGATCCGTAAGGACCTTCGATAGAGTCATCAATCCTATGTGATCATGTGACTATGTGACAAGTATCATTCTTTTTTATAATGGGACACACAATACATTTTTGTAGGATTGCAAAGTAATTTGAAACCACTTCTAACCGGTTGCAAGGATGTGAGAAATCTTTAGGAAATAATTAGCTATCTAATTTCAACTTCACAAGTCAACTTAACCATCTTCTTTAACCCCTACAAAGCCGTGACAACTCTTTTCTCTTTGAATATTAACTATTACTCACAACTTCACAACCTATAATCATCTTAGTCCTTAATTATTATTAAGTCACACCAAGCATCATTTGTAACCTTTACTAAGCCAATCACAAGTTTTAAATCCAAAGCTTGATCCTATTGCTTACTGTTACAAACTTTCAAGGGATATTTTCTTTAACATTTAACATTTAGTTTGTAGCTTCAAAATTCAAAATAACTTTAATAAATTTCTATGAAGTTACAAGAAGGAAATTGTCAAATACTCATTTTTGACTTCATATTAAAAAATGGGTCAAGTGATAGCAATGCATATTTGCACATCCTGACACCATCATACACTACATCCCCTATAAAAGATGTGCTCAACCTTTAATCTCTTTCTGCGGGTCCATATGTAACACGTGGTGACCACTCACAAATCTGCAATCCATATGTTGATATCATTTTATCCTCTTGTGTTGGATTGGTATGAAGACACATGGCACTTGATTTCCACTTCTATGGCCAACCCTGGACTATTTCAATTTAGGATACTAACTTGTGAAAACATGACCTTTAACTCCTTATAGCTGAATCACAAGTTTGCAAGTTAGAAAGGATACATGTATCCATTGTTATGAACTTACAAGTGCTATTGAATGTAACTTATCCACAACCAATCAAAAGATTGTAACCCCGCATGAAGGTTTTATTTAAGCAATACAAAGGTGTGATCCGACATTTCTTGAGCCTCTTAGATGTCATTTTCAGCTTCACAACCTTAAATGGCAACTTGATAAAACTACTACAAACTTGTTAAGGGACACTTAAGAACTTGTTATTTGCACATGCATAATACATGACTTAAAAGGTGGTCATTCACTAGGGAATAAATTGTTGAAGAAATAAAGACCAAGGGGTCTCTTAGATACCTAAGAAAAATTGATGGCACTCATAAGGAAAAAGAAGATCAACCAACTAAAAAATTCAAGAGTGAAAGGGGATGGTAAAATAAATGATTTGGGAGACGTAAACAAGACAACTTAAGAAATAGGTAACCTATCAAATAAGTCAATGAGGAATTAGAACATCGGCTAAAAATCAATGTAAAAATAGATATTTCTATTTGAATTTACAAACACTAATAATTAAAATGCATAATGTAAATCGTAAAATGACCCTAAAAACCACATGCATTTTATAGTCCCAATATATCTCATGCTTAGTCCCTCTTAGTTGATTAGCATATCATATTTTCTTGATATTTTTCTATCTCAATTGATTATCATTTATCATTTATCTATTAATCATATATTATATCTATCTATCTATCTAGGCTGTCTATGGAGGTGGAAATATCAAATTGGCTAAATTTGGCAAGCCTCTAAACCAATAGCCCCAACATTTTTCTTTTCATTATTTTTGCATATTTTTAAGGAAAAGAATGCATAACAAAATTGGGATTCTTCTACCTTTCTCCACTAGGTTCTATTTCTTCCCTTTATTGTTTAGAACACTTGTTTTACTCTATTATTTATTTAATGCCCTGCCAAGAAACCCTCATAAGGCATGGTTGAATATGCATTTTTTTTATTTTTTTATTTTTCTAAAAACAAAGGTATAACATCATGAACATAAGTACATCAATAACCATAATGCACAAGAAAATATAAGAATGTAAAGGAAGTAAACCATGATTGTCACATGATTTTGCATAAGAGAAAGACTCAAACATACTTCCAAAGGCTCCATGACAACACCATACACTAGCAAGAAAGGTCATTTAGATTATTAGCCACCATGTGAGAGTCTAGATAAAATCCATGAGACTCATGAGACAATACTAGACCATCATCTATGGTCTCCAATCAAGGAGACAAGTCCATCCTCAGTATTATCCAATACTAGGTTCATTTTAAGTCCAAATCAAAAAGTGATCTAAATAACATCAAACTGAATTAGAAAACATAATTCAAATATATGAAAAAGATCCCATAGATGAAAGGAATCCAACCATCAAGTTAATTTTTATAAATGCACAGGAGTAGTCCTAGGATAAACACCTAGGAGCAATTTTACCTAGAGTAGTGAAGAAATGGATGCATAGGTCTACATAAACAAATGTGCATTTTAAAAAATGTGTGGGAAATAAAGCATTAATGCATATGATTACTAATCATGTGCAGGAACAACAAATATATGTGCAAGATATTTTAGAATACATAATTTTAAAAATGAACTAACCGACTCTAACACATGGCCAAAATAGGAACAAATCCAAACTAGGGAGTTCCATATACATGAAATTGAGGTCATACACAATCAATACAATCATAATCATGATAAATTTTATCTATTATACCAAGCATAAACATGCATAAGTATAAATCACTAAAAAGGGATGCAAGGGATAGAATGATCACATCATGCTCAAATTCCATTATTGGGAGTAGTCTGCCACCTACACACCAGCCCACAACTGTGATGTGAAAAACCACCCAACCATGTTGTACCTTGTTTCCATGTTTCAATTCCATCTTGTAAATTTTTTCTTTAAAGCTATAAGGGGGTTAGTTTGTTCATAGTCTCAGAAAATAAGGCTCTTTGATTCCCCTAAGAGAGTTTTTGTCCCTATAGTACCTTCTGAAGCTAAACAATGTATTTCAAGTTTCAAATTCCCAAAAGAAAAGTATGAATGTGAAGTTTGGAAAAAGTAGACCTTTTCTACTAAATATTTTTAAATTAGTAGTTGTGGAGTGTTCCTTAACAAGATCCAAAAGCAAGTTAAGAAAAACTTCAATTGGGAATCGGGGCAAAGTAGTGTAATTTTTGACAGTTGAAACGAAGTGAAATTATCAAAATACTTCATTATAGGAATTTGACATTCAAAGTACTAAAGAATCGGGGATCAAAGGGGGGTGATAAGATTTCCAAAAATCTGAAAGATGTTAGGGCCCACCCTTTGTGAAGTTGCGGGCATATAAAAAGAAGTTGATTATGATGATTTCCAATTAAGGGAGGAGAAAATCTTTTTTCCCTCTCTGAAATATGATTTTGGAAAACTGAAAGTTTAAGTATAACTTCGCTAGAAAGCAAAGGAGGTGCAATTTCCAAAATCTTGAAAACAAAGACCACTAAGAATGAGCTTGCGACTTCTACAAATAGAAGTGTCATTTCAAAGATTCCTCATCACAATTGCCCCACCAAAGGAATCTAAAGAAAAAGATACACATATCCATTTAGTAAAAAAGAGGGTTTGGAACTGGAGGTGTCAAGGTGCTATGTCCTAAGCTGAAACTCATAATACCCATTTTAAAATGTCTTGTCTGACGTAAGCAACTCACCACGGATCGAAGAAATAAATGTGTTGGACATTTTATGTGTAGGGATGTATTGTTTAATATCTAAGGCATTTAATGATAATCATGTGCTAGGATTTGTTTATAATTTTCTCAATTATATGATATCTTGTAGTAGAAGCTAAAGTAAAACATCATTATAGTAACATGTAAAATCAAGGCAATTTCTTTCTTTGTGCCACCCTCTTTTTGAGAAAATAGGAGCTTGTTGTAGATTGAAAATACACAAAATGGCCCTCAGATATCATGGGTATGATTACCTCAATGACATTGAGAGAAAATGGAAGAAGATCTGTGATACTAAATTGAGTCATTTTGACCTAGGAGATCTTCACTGGAGAATCCATCAAGAACCTAGACACCCAATCACATAGAAATTGGTCAAGAGAAGACTCATGGAAGTAGCTGTATTTCCCATTGTGATACAATCTCCAAAACTCATCAGGGAATGCATTTCCCATTTTGATTTAGATTCCAAACAGATCAAAAAGACCAATGAAGATGTTCTCATCACTCTAGATAGAACCACTTTCCAAAATTTTTTTTGTCTCACCATGAGAGAAGAAACAACAAACTGGGATTTATCTCTTTCAACTTCATCATTAAGTGAAATGAAAATGAAATGGAGGAGTGTAAGTGCAAAATAATGGTTTGAGCCAGTGAGGTCTAGAAAATCCAAACTTCCTAAAACCATCTACATCGCTAATTTGAAAAGGGAAGTCATTGACATGCTAGTGCTATTACATAGGGTAAGAGAGTTAATAAGCCCTAAATCTAGAGGAATGGGTCTTCTTTTTGGTATAGAATATGTGCATAGATGAAAGATATATAGATTGGCTAGAGCTCATTAGTGATAGATTAAGACTCATGATTACCAATGCTAAAGTTAACAATTCCTTCTTCATGTCATCATATATCATTTATGCCCTAGCATGCACGCGACACTAGCTTTATCTGAATCATTTCAAAGATTTTGACGATGATACAAAAATCTATGATTTTTACCCTTTATTGTAGCTACATAGGAGCTATGTAGAATTCAAGAGGATAAACAATGCATTTGTCATGAAATTGACCTATGAGCTACAAGGGTGCCCTGAGACGATTATCTCCAATAACAATTGAGGTGATTTCTAAGTACGAAAACTATTTCATTTAATTTCTAACCTTTACATACTTCCAGATTGGTGCCTCTGATGATTTCCCCATCAAGCTACCCATGTATTCTGATGAGAGGATGGTTCTAATTGAATTGTGTTGACAAATACTCAAGGTAAATAAAAGATGCGGTGAAAGACACAAGGCTAGGATTTCCTTTCCTATCATAATAGGAGTGTATTCAAGCTCCTCAAGTTCAAATGTTGTGAACATAGTTAAGACTGCGATGACCCAATACTCTTTTCAACAATATGAGTCTTTGCAGACTTGATATGACCCTAGTGGCTTTGACAAGGACAATCCGTAGATAGGTTTGTCTTTTTGTCATGCACCAATGTTAGAATATTTTTGGGTGAATTGTAAAGATGATTTTGAAATGAGGGAAAGGTCTTGGTTGAAGCTCACCATAGACCAAATTAAACTTTATGAAGTGAACTTAAATGTTGATGGACTAGTGGATGAAGGGAGCGAACTTCTTGACCCACACTACCTCAAGATGATTAAAGGAAATCCAATAAAGCCCACCAACTAGGAGGTCCTAGAAATAGATGATTTTGATGTTTGCATGTCCTTAATAATGAGGAGAACTCAAAATTGGGTCAAGTGGAAGAAAAATGGGAAAAGAAAAGGAAGCTCCACCCCAATGCCATCAAATCCAATGCAGGGTCAATCTCTGACTTCCGTTGTTACCATTCCTACAGGATCATCAACATCTATATCTTCCCAAGATGTTGGAGGGGATGATGAACCACTAGAGAAAGAAGAAGAGCCTAAACCTACCCATGGAGAAGGATCTCTTCTGGTTATATATCTCATGGAGTGAGAAGAGTCTAAAGAAGGAGGAAAACTTGAGCAAGGAGAGGTTCTCCAGGGATGAATTTATGATTTGAAGCAAGAAGCTTTGGATCAACAAAAAGAGGATCAACCTAAAGATTTCCAAATGGATTCTCAAGTACCTCAAGTTTTAGCCTCCTCTAGTTTTGTTTTTCCCAAAATGCCCAAATTTCCTTTTTCTTCTAGTTAGAAAGATACTCCTCCCGCCATGAGGAAATTATTTGATTTAAAAAGTCTTGAGTCTACCTCAAAGGTTTTGTCCACTCCTTCCTAGTTAGAACACTCTATTGAGAAGAAAAGGAAGAGGGAAGAAAATAGTATGCTCTCTTTGAGCATAATCAACCAAATTTTTAAGAGTCCTCTTTAGAAAAAGAGAAAATCCTCAACCTTTGCAACCCTGGGAAAAGATAAGGAGACTGAGCATATTGTTATGGAAATAGCCCAAAATGAATCCATAAAAAATTTGACTCATTTGAATGCATTCAACTTCACAGTGACTAGGATTGAAATTGGTCCTCCTAGGCATGAAAAGACAATTCAAATGTTGGAATTTTCCCACCAAGAGGTGAAAGAAAAATTGGATAAAGATAAGCAAGAAAAGGACATAATCAAGGAAACCATGTCTCAACTTTCTGACTACCTCAGGAAAGTTCTTACACCCCTATGTTGGAAACTGCAATTGAAACAATTGTTGTATTGTCATTGATGTCAAACCTTAATTGGTAAGACTGTTGCTACTTAGGTTTTTACTATATCTATGGTGAGAAGGGAAAGGAAGGTTGGTAACAATAGCACCTAAGGAAAGGTTGAGTTATCTTGATACTACAAAGTGTACTTGATTATGTTGCACAATGATGAGACAATGTATTATTTATCTTAGTAAGATTAAAGACTAAACTAGTAGGCTTGACCGAGCAAAAATGAAGAAATCATGTTTAAGATGAGTTATGATGGAGTTGACCGAGTTAGTGGATGCCAAGCAAAAATCTAGTGTTGATCGAGTATCAGTAAATTACCGAGGAAGATAGTATTTGCCGAGGAAACAATTTTAGTAGTGACCGAGCGTTTTACATGGAGACTGAGTGGATGATCACAGTATTGACTGAGCATCAACAATTTTATATTTGAAGAGAATTCAGATTTGGAGCTGACATTGTTGAATTCTTGGATTATGTAAAACATGTTGACTTTATTTATTGATTGTATGGAAGTATTTAATGCTTTGTAAAATGTTTTATTGTAAATCTTTATGAGATTTGAGATGATTCTAGAAGAGGAGATGAAGAACATGAAGCGGGTAGATTCAATGTATTTGACCTAACCCTAAGATCTATGAAGGAGATTAAGCGACAAAAGAAAAGATAACCTAACAGAGGAAAGTATTAAGGGAACCAAAAGCATTAGGTATGTGTATGCATGGGTGAAGTAGATGCTGGAAGAACAGTAAAGTTTTATTGACTGTATAAGCGAAAAGGCTGAAGGAATAGTGTGGTGATTGCTTGAAGGAAAGTTCCAAGCAGATCAGAAGTGGAGATGGCAAAGTTTCAAAGTCAGTAAACCAACATTTGTGTACGGAATTGGATCTGATATTTGCAAAGTGAGTTGTATGTTTTCAGATCAATACTACTGCTACTTTCTAACCATTGTAACAGTCAAAATCCTTTTAATAGAGGTTGACCTAATAGTCATATGTTAAATCCTTTGAACAAGGTTGCATTCTAATGGAGTGTATGTAAGTTCTTTGACCAGGCTCACTTTTAACAGGGTGATTGAAATCCTTTAATCGGGTCACACTTGACAGTGTGTATTGTAACCTTTGACAGGGTTGGCTCTTAACCGAGCTCACTTTAGAAGAGTGAAAATAATAGTAGCATGTTACAAAGTGGTTTTTCCCATATTGGGTTTCCACTATAAATCCTGGTGTCAATACTTGTGCGAATGTTTTGGTTTGAACATTTCTGTGTTTTACAAGTTAGATACAACTGGGTAGTGGACTGCTGATTTATATGTTTCTATTATTGAATCAATGATGACCGAGTTTGTTTTGGTTGCTTGATTTGATTTAAGGAAAAGTTTTTGAAGTTATTTTATACATCAAGACCTGAGAACAACTGATTTACCCCCCCTCTTTGTTGTTCTAAATCATATTAACACCCTATCATCTCAACATGCAAATTCATCTTTTGATATCCTAGATCTGACATCAAATGAGAATCAAGCCCTAATCGCCCAGTTACAAGAAGACATGTATATGAGTAAGAATGGAAAGTATTGGGTAGAAGATATTAAAGTCAAAGGGTTATCCCTAATTGAATGACTTGGTTCCTTATACAAAATATTGATGCGGATGAAGGATAATGTGAACCATGACATTGTAATCATCAAAGAAGAAGAAGTCTCTTATGAAAGGTTGTTTTCAATGCTCAAAGAGGTCATGGATATGAAAGTAGAAAATGGAGTAAAATTAGGACTATTTTAGTCACCTAATGAGCTGCTACAGAAATGGATGTTTTCTCTAATCTTCTTCAAGTGGAAATGTGTGACCAAAGCCCTTAAGAATTTAAGGGAAATAGTCAATAACTTATAGGAAGACATTCTGAGAACTGAAAAACTTTTCACAGATTTTGGATGCAATTCACACCAAGGAAAGGGAAAGGATGTCATAGATATTGAAAATATGGTGGAAGCATATTAGGAGCATATTAATAGAATAACCAGTCTTGCAGTATATTAGAGGAAAAAAATCTAGAAGCTCACTCTGATCGATGCCTCACTATCCAAAATTAGTCTCAAAATGCAAGACTATGAAGAGAGAGTAGAAGACTTATAGCAAAATCACCTCTACTGGATTATCAAAAATGAAAATGTCACATTATCAGAAGATGAGGATTTGACACATGTCATTGAATCCCTTTAGTGACACAAATCTAGTCAAGAGGCTCCTACAAATGTGTCAGTTAAAGGAAAAGAAGAAGCAGAAGCTCCCTAGTAAAAGCATGATTTCTTTTCTATTTTTATATTTACATACTTAAACACTTGTCCTAATTATGTCAGTTATTTCTAAAGATGTTGTAACCACCTGGGCAGGTGAATGGAATATATTAATCTCTATTAAACATTTTACAAGGATCATAAATTTTGAATATGATTTCCCCTATTATTGTGACAACTGTGTGAGACTCAAAATTGTTTTGATATTGTTGTTCATAGATAAAATTGGATTTATCATTGAATGAATGAATGTATGGTAAATGAAGAAAATTAATTATAGATATCAAACTATGTTTCTTTGAAATATATGATTATAAGGTGATCTGTGAGTCACTATTTTCTCTTCTTTGTTGTCCTATTCATGTTATTTAACATAATTATTTTCTTTTAGTAATCAACTATGTGTGACATCTTTATGGTTGTGGAGGTTTATGTACATAGGCTATATATGATTTAAGCTATGCTTCCTTTTCTCATATTCATGGGTAATCTAGCATAGTATTGAGTGCTTTCTGATTCAAAATTTATTTTTCCTTTTTGTCGTGGATATATCATGGTGATGAATGTCCATTAAGTGTCTCTCCTGCTCTTTGGTCAAGAGCATGCCCTTTGAATTTACTTAGTTTTAATTCATTGTATATGTATATAAGGGAGTTGTACCTATCAATTCAGAGATCAAAATTTCTTAGTTTGTTCAACAATAATTAATAGAAAGGCCTCCAACAAGGGTTTGAGTCAATATTATAAAAGGGCCAATCCATTAACCAACATATTTTTGGTGCCTCTACTGGGTAGACAAATAGATTGATATCAACAACCCTGTAAATGAGGGAATGATGGTTCTCCCTTATAAAAATATCCTTCTAGTACTTCAACCTAATCTTGGTTTCCAAGATACCCAAGAAGATATAATATCAGAATTGAACACTTTGGCTTGGAGATGTAGATGAAGTGCTCAACAATATCAAGTTAATCTCATCCTTGAAGAAGAAGAAGAGTTTGGAGAACTTTTGAGAAGAGCTCCTATTGGTGTGAACGTGGTTGTAGTTGAAAGAATCATTGTCATCCCATGAAGGAATAGGCAAAAACTTGCACACATCCAATATCAAATTAATCAAAACTAGTAGCTAATTAAGGCTTGTCGAGAGAAGGTATACCAGGAGTGAAAGGGAAAATGGAGTCATTCACCCAGTATTCAAGACACTTCAAGTGGGGAATTTCTCTATGAGTGTTACTCTTCATAGGAGTATAAGCATACCTCCCCTTCCTCCTAAAAAGAACTGTTCATCTCCTATCTGTCAAGAACTCACCCTTCACAAAGTTACTCTTGTAGCGAGAGAAAGCTTCCCACTGGTACCTTTCAATTTTTTAAGGAACATGACACAACTTGTACCATGAGGAAATGCAATTGGTCCTTTGAATCTCATTGTGCATCATGATTTACCTAAGGTTTCTAGGAAAAATCTCCCTAGATTTTCCAGAGACGGTAAGGTTGCTATAGAAAAACACATCTCTTCCTTCTTTACTGCATGTGGAGTTCTGGTTGTTCAACATGAAGATGAAGTAGGGAGGTTGTTTGTGGAAACCCTAGTGGATGGAGCCACCGATTAGTTTCATCATTTGGCTTCTGGGTCAATTACAAACTAGGATACCATGAGAACCCAATTTGAGGAAAGATTCAAAAGCCTTGAAGACGAGCATTCTTTTCTCACCTAGCTAACATAGATGCAATTTTTCTTGTTGGAAATAAGAAAGTTAAGCTAGAACCCGAAGAGAAAGGAAAATTTATAGTGTTGAAACTAGATGACCAAAAGGTGCAAATATTGTATGAAGAGCTTGAATTCAGAAACAATATGTTGTACATTAAGCCCGTTTCTTTGGAGCTGAAAAGTGAGGAGGGAGAATCATAATTATGGACCTTAGAGTTTGATGGAAGCTGTGTTGCTGCAGGGTTAGGTGCATGAGTGGTGTTTATTCCACCTCAAGGTGACATGATACATCTCCCCTACAAACTAGAATTCAAAAATACAAACAACATTGTGGAATATGAAGATTTGTTTCTAGGCATTGTTGTGGCTAAAGACATAGGAGTTCGAGTATTGAAAGCAAAGGGTGATGCAGAGCTGATAGTAAAACAAGTCAAGGTCTTTTCTCTATTAAAAATCACAGTTTAAAGCATTATGGGAATAGAGTATGGGATGAAATAGAAAGCCTTGACTCTTTTTCAATAGAAGCAATGCTGAGAGAGAAAAACACATGAGCTGATTCTCTAGCAGTATCGACATCCCTCCTTCTACCTCATCCTGATTTTGGGGATAAAAAATATATAGTTGAGCTAGTGCATAGGTTAAGTGTTATTGATAATGTAGAATCATGGTAGGTTTTTGAAGATGATCATCAGCTCCATTAGTTATTAGAGAATGCTTAGATGTTTTTAGAGAAATAGTTTGAAGGAAGAGAAAATCTTTGCACTGAATTATCTCCAGACAACAAAAAGGACTTGGAATAATGGGTTGTACAATTAAAAGGTAATAAAATCCCTTCAAGAATGGTCTCTCTTGAAAAATTATTTGATAGACATGACACATACATTCAAAGAAAGAGGGAAGATCATGGGAACACCTGAGGAGAATATGAGAGTTTAAACATTAGGGATATGCAAAACTTGAAGATGATAAGAATTGAAAAGTGTTGTACTAAATAAGAAAGAACAAAGCTAAATGAGTTGCTTTAATCTTACCAAGATGTGTTTGCATGGTCCTATGATGATTCGAAAAGTTTCATGGGTGCAAAATTCAAACACCATATCCCATTGAAACCTGAGGCTACTCCATTTCACCAAAAATAGAGTAATTATAACCCCAAGGTAGCTGATGCCATATTTTGAGAGATTGAAAAGATACTAAAGGTGTGAATAATCTATCTCATCCATCACTCCACTTGGGTAGACAACATAGTTCTGGTCTGAAAGAAAAGTAGGGACATCAAGATCTGTGTAGATTTCAAAAATCTGAACTAGGCATCCCTCAAAGATAATTATGCATTACCAAACATGGACCATTTGTTACAAATATTGGCAGGTTAAAAAATAATGTCCATGGTAGATGACTTTTCTAGCTATAATCAGATAGAAATTGATGAAAGAGACCAACATAAAACCTCTTTCACTACTCCATGGGGTACTTTCACCTACAATAGGATGTCTTTTGGGTTGATCAACGTAGGCGCTACTTTCCAATGAGTGATGGAATTTTCATTTGGAGATGTGAAGAATAAAATAATAGCAATGTACTTAGATGGTCTCATGGTGTTCTCTAAGATGAGGAGAAACCACTTGCACAATCTTGAAGTAATCCTACAAAGGTGTCAAGACCATGAGATTTCCTTGAACCTAAAGAATTTGGTTGTTTTTTGTAACCAAAGGGAAAATATTAGGACACATTGTGTCTCAAGAAGGAATTCACATAGACCCTAAAAGAGTCAAGGAAATTCAACAACTTAGCCTCCCTTCAAGCAAGACCAGGGTAAAATCTTTCTTTGGCTAGGTCAGTTTTCTAAGAAGATTTGTGCCTGCTTTCTTTGAACCACTAGACATATAGCTGATATGATGAAAAGGAACCAGGGATTTAGATGGACCAAGACTAGTAAAGAAGCTTTCTAAAATATCAAAGAATCCATAGCTAACACACCTGTTCTAACATATCCTGACTTCACTAAAGAATTTTTTATTTACTGTTACACCTCTGAACACACAATGTCTATGATACTGCTGCAAGAAAATGAAGAAGGGGTCTAGGCACCAATCAAATTCATGAGAATACCATTAAAGAATCATGAACTAATATATTCTCAAATTGAGAAACACACTTTTGTTGTGGTAAAGGCTCTCAAGCATTTCAGGTTCTACATCCTACACTCTCATGCCATCATCTTTGTTCTTGAGCCCATGGTGAAAAGCATCTTGACACAACAAGAAGTGGGATGTAACACTAAAGGAGTATGGATTGATAAATTATAAGAATATGACATCAAAATCAAACCAACCAAGCTGGTATGAGGAAAGGGCCTTTGCAAAATGATAGCTGAGAACAAACCTGAACAAGAAGAGGATCTTCCTAAGGTGTTGATGGTAAGTATGCAAGACCTCTGGTTATCAACCATTGCTTATTTCTTGACCTATAAAAAATTCCCAAAAGGTCTCTCCCCTAAGAAAAACAAGAATCTAAGAATGAAAGCTGAGAAGTATGTCATCTAGGACGAGAAGCTATATAGGTGTTCCATTGATGGAACCTTCTTGAGATGTGTAGATAACCAAAAAAAAGAAAAGATTCTAAAATATTTCCATGGAGAGGCTTGTGGTGGTTACTTTTATTCCACTATCATGACTTTTAAAATCATCAAGAAGTGCTATTATTGGCCAAGGATGTTCAAATATGCATACCATTGGGTTGCAAAATTCGAGAAGTATAAAATATTTGCAAGGAAACCCCAACTAGATGCCTTACCTTTGAGGCCTAAAATAATTGAAAATCCTTTCCAGCAATGGGGACTGGATTTTATTGGCCCCATAAATCCTCATTCAAGAACATGACATACGTACATACTGACTATGATCGACTACTTTACAAAATGGATCAAAGCTAAAGAAGTTAAGAAGACCACTTCAAAAGTCATATGTGACTTCTTAATAGAGAACATTTTGATGTGTTTTGGTATACGAGTAAAATTGGTCATGGACAATGCCGCTTATTTATCTTCATCAGAAATAATTGAATTTTTCTATGACTATGGGATTTAGTTGGTGCACTCTTCAGATTATTATCCCTTAAGGCAACAATTAAGCTGAATCAAGCAACAAAAACTTGGCGAACCTTATGAGGGAGCTAGTTTCAGAAAGTCAAAGGAACTTTCATAAAAAATTGCATGAAGATCTATGGGTGGATAGAATCACACTGAAGCATGCTATCAGAATATCCCCATTGGAGCTAGTGTATGGTGTCGAAGCCAATCTTCCACTTCCTTTGGAGCTGTCAGTGTGTAAATTGCAAATAGTGGTGGAAAACACCATATTTTGGGATGGAGTTGAAAAGAGGATCCTATATCTAACAAAACTTGAAGAAGAGAGAGAAGACATGGTTGACAAGATAACTTAGCATCAACAAAGGGTAAAGAAACTTTTTGATAAAAGGACCCGACCTCAAAAATTCTTGGAGAGAGATTTGGTCTTACTCTGGGACAATAGAAGAGAACCCAAAAGTATACATGCTACATTTGAATCCCTATGGAAAGGTCCTTTCAAAATTCATCAAATATGAAAATCAAATTCATTCAAACTATCTTATCTAGATGGAATGATCTTACCATTGTTTTATAATGGGCAAGATATGAAATTGTGTTAACTGTGAAGCATGTAACCCTTGTAACTATATCATAGTATTTAGTTTTTCTTTCAAATTTTAGTCTTTTTTTTTGGGTGTTTTTGTCCTTCTATTTTGTTCAGTTAATCTTTATTGTGTGAAACCAGAGATTGTAGGTCCCTACTGAGTCCCCCCATGGTCCTCGTACTCAGTCAGAGCCAACTGTTGCCATGTTTCAGCTCCATCATGTAAATTTTTTCTTTAAAGTTGTAAGGGCATCAGTTTGTTTGTAGTCTCAGAAAAAAAGTCTCTCTGATTCCCCTAAGAGAGTTTGTGTCCCTATAGTACCTTCTGAAGATGAAGAATGTCTTTCAAGTCTCAAGCTCCCAAAAGGAAAGTATGAATGTGAAGTTCAGAAAAAGTAGACCTTTGTTGCTAAATCTTTCAGGATTAGTAGTTGTGGAATGCTCCTTAAAAAGATCTGAAAGCAAGTTAAGTAATATTTCAATTGGTAAATGGGGCAAATTAGTATGATTTTAGACAGCCGAAGCAAAGTGAAATTATCAAAATAATTCATTACAAGAATATTATGTTTAGAGTACTAAAGAATCAAAATCAAAGCGGGGTGATAAGATTTTTGAAAATCCAAAAGATGCTAGGGCCCACCTCTTGTGAAGTTGTGGGAAGATCAAAAGAAGCCGATTATGATGATTTCCAATTAAGGGATGAGAAAATATTGTTTCCCTCTCTGAAATGTGATTTTGGAAAACTGAAAGTTTTACTTCATCGTAAAGGAAAGGGAGGAGGTGCGATTTTTGAAATCCCAAAAATAGAGACCACTAAGAATAATTTTATGACTTCTGCAAATAGAAGTCTCATTTCAAAGATTCCCTCATCATGAATGCCTCATCACTAGAATCTAAAGCAAGAGATACATATCCCTAGTTAATAAAAAAGAGGGTTCAGAACTAGAGGTGTCAAGGTGCTACATCTGAAGTTGGAATTCATAGATACTCATTTCTAAATTTTTCATCTAATGTAAGCAACTTGCCACAGATCAAAGCAATAAATGCATTAGATGTTTTATGTGCAGGGATGTCTTGTCCAACATCTAAGGCATTTAATGATAATCATGTGCTAGGATTTGTTTAGAATTGCCTTGATTATATGATATCTTGTGGGAGAACCTAAAGTAAAATATCATTACAATAACAAGTAAAATTAGGGTAGTTTCTTTCTTCATGCCACCCTCTTTTTGAGAAAATAGGAGCTTTTTGTAGCCAAAAAATACACAAAATGGTCCTCAAATATCACGGGTATGATCACCTCAACAACATTGAGAGAAAATGGAAGGAGATTAATGATACTAAATTGAGTCATTTTGACCTAGGAGATCTTCACCAAAGAATCTGTCAAGAACCCAGACACCCAATCACAGAGAAATTGGTCAAGAGTGGACTCATGGAAGCATCTAGATTCCCCGTTGCGATACAATCTATAGAACTCATCAGGGAATGCATTTCCAGTTTTGATCTAGATTCCAAATAGATCAAAATGACCAATGAAGATGTTCTCATCACTCTAGATAGAACCACTTTCCATAATTTTTTTCATCTCCCTGTGAGAGAAGAATTCACAGATTTGGATTTTTCTTTTTTATCTTCATCATCTAGAGAAAAGAAAATGAAATAGAGGAGTGTAATGTCAAAAGAATGGTTCAAGCCAGTAAGGTCTAGCAAAGAAAAACTTCCTAAAACCATCTATGATGCTAATTTGAAAGGGAAGTCACTAACATGCTAGTGCTGTTACATAGGGTTAGAGGTAGTGAAGAAGCCCTAAATATGGAGGAATGAGTCCTCTTTTTGGTATAGACTATGTGTGCCGATGAAATATATATAGATTGGGCAAAGCTCATCAGTGATAGATTAAGACTCTTAATTACCAATGCTAAAGTTAACAATTCCTTCTTCATGTCATCATACATCATTTATGACCTAGCATGCACGTGACACTGGCCTGGTCTGAATCATGTCAAATATTTTGATGATGATGTGCAAATATAGGATTTTTACCCTTTCTTTTAGCTACATAGGTTCTATGCAAAATTCAGGAGGATAAAATATGCATTTGTCATGAAATTGACCCGTGAGCTACAAGTGTGCCCTAAGAGGCGATTATCTATAGAAGTAATTTAGGTGATTTCTAAGCATGGAAGCTATTTTATTCAATTTTTGACCTTTAGTTACTTCCAGATTGGTGCCTTTGATGATTTCCCCAACAATATACTTAGGTATCTTGATGACAAGATGGTTTAGAATGAATTGTGTTGAAAAATACTCAAAGTAAATAAAAGATGTAGTGAAAAACATAAGGCTTGGATTTCCTTTCCTATCATAGTAGGAGCGTATTCATGCTCCTCAAGTTCAAACAATGTGAACGTAGTTAAGACTGTGATGACCCAATACTCTTTTCAACAATACAAGTCTTTGTGGACTCGATAGGACCCTAGTGGCTTTGTGAGGGACAATCTACAACTAGGTTTGTCTTTCCGTCATACACCAACATTAGAATATTTTTGGGTGAATTGTAAAGATGATTTTGAAATGAGGGAAATGTATTAGTTGAGGGTCACCATAGACCAAATTAAACTTTATGAAGTGAACTTAAACGTTGATGACCTAGTGGATGACAAGAGTGAAATTATCGACCCACACTACTTGAAGAAGATTAAAGGAAATCCAATAAAGCCCACCAATTTGGAGGTCCTAGAAATAGATGATTTCAATGTTCACATGTCCTTAATAATGAGGAAAATTTGAAACTGGGTTGAGCAGAAGAAAACTAGGAAAAGAAAAGGAATCTCTACCCCAATGCCATCAAACCCAACATAGGGCCAATCTTTGACTCCTGTTGTTACCGTTCGTACAAGCTTGTCATCACCTATATCTTCCCAAACTACTAGAGGGGATGAAAAACCACCTAAGAAAGAAGAAGAGCCCAAACCTACCTATGGAGAAGGATCTCTTCTAGTTATAGATCTCATGGAGTGAGAAGAGCCTAAGTAAGGAGGAAACCTTGACCAAGGAGAGGTTCTACATGGATGACATTATGATTTGAAGAAAGAAGCTTTGGATCATCAACAAGAGGATCAACTTGAATATTTCCAAATGGATTCTCAGGTACCTCAAGTTTTAGCTTCCTCTAGTTTTGTTTTGCCCAAAATTCCCAAAATTCCTTTTTCTTCTACTTAGAAAGAGACTCCTCCTATCATGAGGAAATTGTTTGATTTAGAAAGTATTGAGTTTGCCTTGAAGCTTTTGTCCACTCCTTCCTAGTTAGAACACTCTATTGAGAAGAAAAGGAAGAGGGAAGAAAATAGTATGCCCTCTATGAGCATGATCAACTAAATTTTGAAGAGTCCTCCCCCTTAGAAAAAGAGGAAATCTTCAACCCTTGCAACCTTGGAAAAAGATCAAGAGATTGGGCATGTTACAAAAATAGCCACAACTGAGTCCACCAAAAGTTTAACTTATTTGAACACATCTGACTTCATAGTGACCAAAATTGACATTGGTCCTCCTAGGCATGAAAAGACGGTTCAGATGTAAGAATTTTCCCACCAACAGGTTGGATAAAGATAAGAAAGAAAAGGATAGAATGAAGGCAACAATGTCTCAAATTTCTGACTACCTCAAGAAAGTTTTTACACCCTTGTCATCTCAATAGGAAACTTCTTTTGATATCCTAGATCTGACATCAAATGAGAATCAAGCTCTAATCACCCAGTTACAAGAAGACATGCATATGGGTAATATTGACAGGGATTGGGTAGAAGATATTAAAGTCAGAGGGCTACCCCTAATTAAACACCTTGGTTCCTTATACAAAAGATTGATGCAAATGAAGGACAATGTGAACCATGACATCATAATCATCAAAGAAGAAGAAGTCTCTAATGAAATGTTGTTTTCAATGCTCAAAGACGTCATGGATATGAAAGTAGAAAATGCAGTCAAAATGGGACTATTGCAGTCATCTAATGAGCCACTATAGAAATGGATGTTTTCTCTAAGCTTCAAGTAGAAATGTGTGACCCAAGCCCTTAAGCATTTAAGGGAAATAGTCAATAACTTACAAGAAGACATTCTGAGAACTAAATTTTTTTTCACAAATTTTAGATGCAATTCAAACCAAGGCAAGGGAAAGGATGTCATAGATATTGAAAATAAGGTGGAAGAATATCAAGAGCATATCAATAGAACAACTAGTCTTGTAGTATATCAAAGGATATAAATCCAGAAGCTCACTCTGATCGATGCCTCACTATCCAAAATTAGTCTTGAAATGCCATAATATGAAGAGAGAGTGGAATAATTGTAACAAAATCACCTCTACTGGACTACCAAAAATGATAATGTCATAGTGTCAAAAGATGAGGATTTGACACATGTCATTGAAGCTCTTCAATGACACAAAACTAGCCAAGAGGCTCTTGCAAATGCGTCAGTTAAAGGAAAAGAAGAAGTGAAAGATCCCTAGTAAAAGCATGATTTAATTTTTATTTTTATGTTTCCATACTTAAACACTT
This sequence comes from Chamaecyparis obtusa, assembly GCA_027943335.1. Taxonomy (NCBI): domain Eukaryota; kingdom Viridiplantae; phylum Streptophyta; class Pinopsida; order Cupressales; family Cupressaceae; genus Chamaecyparis; species Chamaecyparis obtusa. Next base: position 345,045 of record BSBK01006666.1, on the reverse strand, counting down.
GTCCTAATTATGTTAGTTATTTTTCAAGATGCTGTAACTACCTAGGTAGGTGAATGGACTATATTAATCTCTGTTGAACATTTTACAAGGATTGAAAAGTTTGAATACAATTTCTCCCTGTTGCTGTGACAACTATGTGAGACTTGAAATTGTTTTGATATTGTTGTTCATAGATAAAATTGGATTTACTGTTGAATGAATGAATGTATAGTAAATGAAGAAAATTAATTATAGATATCAGTTTGTGTTTCTTTGAAATCTATGATTATAAGGTGATCTGTGAGTCACTATTTTTGCTTCTCTTATATCCTATTCATGTTATTTGACAAAATTATTTCATTTTAGGAATCAAGTTTGTGACCTCTTTACGGTTGTGGAGGTGTATGTGTAGAGAATGTATATGATTTAAGTCATTCTTCCTTTTCTCATGGTCATGGGTAATCTAGCATATTATTGAGTGCTTTTTGATTCACAATTTATTTTTCCTTTCTACCATGGATGTATCATGGAGATGAATTTCCATTAATTTCCTCTCCTGCTATGTGGTTAAGAGCATACCCTTTGAATTAGCTTATTTTTCATTCATTGTATATCTACATTAGGGAGTTATACCTATCAATTTAGAGATCAAAATTTCTTAGTTTTTCAATTGTCGTTAATAGAAAGGCCTTCAAAAAGGGTTTGAGTCAATATTACAAAAAGGGGCAATCTATTAACCAACATACCTTTAAGTACAACCCATCATGCTTGTAAAGATAGTCACCCGACCACACATAAGGTACACACTAAAGAATGGCTAACACAGACACAAATAAAATACAAAGGATGGTACATAGATAACAATGAAATCACATGAATTTAGATAATAGAATGTAAGTAGGTCAAGGTCACTACTCAGAACTACATAGGGTATGGTGTCGAGACTCAAGCATCAAGTGTCATCACACAACACATGGAGACCTATGAGGTCTCAAGAAATCCTTCTCTCATAAAGGAAGCTCTAATATGTTATCTTAATATATGTAGACAACCATGACTTTGCCATCTCAAAATCCATAGATGGTTATGGATATGCCATCTCAATGTTGGTTCCCAAAACCACAAATTGGAAATTCAAGAGCTTTTCTAATTCTCTAGTAGGATTACTCAATCATCTTTGGCCAAAAAATGAGAATGATATTCTGACCCAATTCTCTTGCACTTTAGGCTTCTCTGAACCTAGGTGGGAAAGCCTTCACCTCAAAACCTAATCAATTATTGAAAGGCTTTTCTATAGAGAATTTAAACCGTATAATCTCCCAAGGTGGCGATTAGTCCTTGGGATCAATCAAAATAAATTGTATGAATGTTTTGAATTAAATGATTTTGTAAGAAAATATTATTGTTTATGAATTATGAATATGACTGATGGAACAATGAACTTTACATTTTCATGAATATTCCCTAAATTATGAAACAATCTTTAGATCAGTCCTTTATCCTAGATTGGCTAGATAGATTCAATCCTTGATTATACCCTCATGTACAACTATGTAAGACAATGAATTATACACCATCCACTACCTAAATGATAGAAACGATCTTTGCAACAATAACCTTAGTCTAATTGAATTTAATTTCATCGAGAAAACCAATTAGATAGAGTTACACTGACAACACTTCGTATGTAATCTCTGATGATCAGAGATTAGAATCACAACTCAATCTTTCACCAAATATTTAAATGGTAGTAATTGATTTAAAATAAAAAATCACTAAAAATATCATCAAAGGTAAATGAACTTACAATCTTCAATTTGGACAAAAACAAGGTCTTTATATTAATTTTAAAAAAAAGGTACAACTGATTTACGCTTAAGTTGCATTACCCTATATAATAATTTTTGAAAAGTAATTCTTCCATCTAAATCTATATATCTATATCTATCATCTATTTTATCTATTCTATCTTCTCTCTTTAGCGAATGGTCTTGGTATCCTTCTTATACAAAATGAAAGGATGCATACAAGCTTTAGACCATCACATTGTTTCCTAACTAATAACTAACTACTTTTACCATTATGTATAATTTTGTAAAACAAACATGTTGCATCAAGAAGATGGTATCACCGAATACAGATCAAGCGCAACATCTCCAACAGTTCATTTTCCATGCCATCTAGAACCCAACCATCATCATTCATTTGTATGGCTCGCATCATGTCAGCCAATTCTTCCCTATCCTGTTCAACCTCTAACTCAAACATGTTGCTTTGGTACGTAGTGTAACTAGTACAAAGTTTCCAAGTCGCATCTATCAAACTATTGAGCACATCCTATTGCTCCTCCTCTTATCCTATTAAGTTAGGCCAAAATAATCATTGAAACCCTGGTTCCTCATTTAAAGGATAAAAAATGGTTGGAAAGTCGATCTTTATAATAGATACTTATATCTTAATCACACAATATGCAATTTGGGTTAATCCTGGCCTTTTTTATAGAAAGACTGCATGTTACCACTCATTAATTCTGGTTTTAACCGCCTTTAGAAACCTAACTAACAATCTTCCTTCTTGTCATTTCCAACTTAATGATGCTTGTGGCTGAAATAAATCACACGCTTGAAAATATGATCTCACACCTCATACATTCCCTCGGGAATGTAACTATGTCCTATTTGTCTTTTCACACTAGAAGTTAATGTGACCTTTAATAGATCTTATTCTAATTTATCTTTTCAAGTATTAACTTCAAAAATTTTGATAGATCCTTTCAACATTTGAGATGTACATTTTGAGCTATCAAATCAGCCATCTTCTTATTAATGTCCATCCTTTTAATTTTTTGACACCTTTTCGCCAATTCACAAGTCTCTTTTTGGTCCCTTGTGAAATGGAAATTTTTTTCTACTTCTCAACTATTTTTAATGTGGCCTGCGAAATAGCGAAAAATTGCTATCTCACAAATATTTTTCTAGTACCCTACGAAATGGCACAATATCATTGCTTTTCCCCCCTTTTCACTCCAATGCAATGGAAACTTTTTTCTATTTCATGGTTGATGTTTTGAGGACTTGCAAAACAACAAAAAATGCTCCTTTTGACTCATTTTAAAATGAATTTCATCATAATTTCTCAAATATGAGATTTATCCTTCACCAAACATAGAAATGTGGCACTTTTCCAAGCTTTAAAAAGAAAATCTTCAAGTGATCCAATAGTGGCTCTTTCTGGGGATGTATGCTCCTTGTGAGTATAGTGAGAATCCAACATCTCTGATGGAAGAAGACAATGTTTGTTATCCATTAGGCTATGGAGTCATTGCACATCTTATTTCAAAAAATTGAATCATTTTTTATCCAGTGGCCCCGGGCTACCAAAAATATAGAACCAATACTTACCTTTATAAAAAATCTTATTTTCATCACATTGTACTGGCATCAATCTAAAACTAATTCCGTGATATGCTTGATAGAAAATGGTGATATTTCTCACCAACCTATATTGCTCGACATTATCATCACTGATCTGTATCTTTAGTTCAAGGATATGTTGAGAACCATGATCCAACTCATAACATTCTACTCTTCCAAAAATTACATTGTACCCCCCTTTTCCATCAACATTCATGAAAATGCATATCTTTGGCTTTAACAAATTTTTTGATTTAGTTACGACATCATTCATATTATGAGAAAGATCATTTCTCAACTGCAAATTCATTTGTGGTAAAAAACTACCGGATTTGTGATCATTGTCCTTGTTCTGAAAATCAAGAAACTCTACATTATAATATGTAATATCAATATTGTTCAAGCCATTGTAGCCTTTTGTTTGCTTCTTCATTACTAGACATACATCCATACTATTTTTTATATTAAAGGTATGACCCATGAGTTGAGGAGAATGATTAGTACTATTACTTGAATGAGTTCCTTATGTTTGTGACTTACATGAATCTATAGGAGGAGTTCTAGTGTTATTATCTAGAGTTCTTTGATTTGAAATATCACATATGACTTCAATTTCATCATCACATGATGCACATAACTTCATTTCATCTTTACATAAGTCATCTTGATCACATGAAATAATTTTCTCTTCCTCATATAATGGATTTGAGAATCCATAGAAATCACCTTTGACAACATCATCATGATTTTTATAACTATTTTCCATTGTCTCATCATATAAGGGATTTGAAAAATATTTGGAGTTATTTCCATAGATATTCTCTTCTACCTCATGCTCATACTGAACTCCTTTACTAGATGTATCATCTTCCTGAGACCTATTTAATGTTTCCATCTCATTAATGATATAGGTCTCACTTTCATCAAGGCTAGTGTGATCTCTATATATGAATGGATCTTCCTCTTGTTCGTCATTGTAACCCTAAAAAAATTTAGGACCATTTTTGTGCACATGCCTTTGATATTCTTTGTCTAATAAATTTGAAATTTTTTCAATGATGAGAAATTTTTTCTCCTCATCTCCTTTGTCAATAGTATTTGGTTCCACCTCACCAATGATTTCATCATGGTTTCCAAGAATGGATGAATCATTTATTTGTTCACATTTATCTTTTCTTTCATGATCAACATATCCTTCATATTTATAACATATGTCAAATATTTGAAACCTTGATCATCTACAATTTCTTCACATAATAGATTTGAACAAATCTGAAATTTTTAAGGTGTGCATACTTCTATGTCATCAAGATACTCATCATGATCAGATTATTCTTCAATCTAAACCAAAATTTCCTCCTCCATATCATCATTATCACAAATGTCAATACCTTCTTCATGTATAGGAGCCTTTTCAACCTGATCACATACTTCAGTCGCATTTAAATTTGGGGAACTTGTAAATTTGGCCCTATATTCATCATTTTCTACCACCAATTCTTCATATACATGATTTAGCAAAAATCTCAGTTGAGAATCATGATAGATTCCTAATTCATGAAGTTTATTTTCTAATTCCCTACATAGAGGCCTAATATTTGGAGGTATTTCCTGATAAATGTCTATCATCCTTATGCAAAAATGCACTTAAGATTCACCCTCATATCTTTTAAAATAAAAAAATGCATCCAAGGGAGACATGTAAGATTCTTCTTCCCTAGTGTAATCCCAACTTTCTTCATAGTACATGTTTTCTTCTTCTTCACCCGTATCATGAAACATATCAAGAAACCACTGCTCAAACTCCCTCCATGATGAGATTCTCCATGTAGATAACAATTCATATGCTTCTATTGCATTATCCTTCAATGTTATGAAAAATAGCTTCATCACCTGATCTTCTACACAAATATCATAATCTTCTACAAATGTATAAAATGCATCCAAATGACCAAGTGTTGATTCATCATATTCTCCATGAAGTTTTGGTACAATTTATGAAAGCTTTGGGAATATCTCATTAGATATGCATCAGAATCTTGTGAGATCCAAAGGCCTGATACCATTAGGAATAAACAACTGTCTCTGAAATGATTGTTTGTTTTGATACATTCCAAAAATTTGCTATCTTTCTCAAAAAGGAAAATTTTCATTTCTTTCTATATATTCTCCCTCAGTAGAGTCACTAACTGAAAATTTTTGTTAAATAGTAGATTCACCACCTCTCTCTAAGGAAAATGTTGTTTTCTGGTTTTTTGGGTTCCTCTTTCTAGTAGAATGAAATTTTCTTATCACCAAAGATTCTGAACAATGTTTTTCCAAATGATCCCCAGTGGAGTCGCCAATCTATTGGTTCCCAAAACCACATATTGGAAATCCAAGAGCTTTTCCAATTCTCTAATAGGATTACTCAATCAACTTTGGCCAATAAATGATAATGATACCTTGACCCAATTCTCCTTTACTTTAGGCTTTGCTGAACCTAGGAGGGTAGACCTTCACCTCAAACCCTAATCAATTGGTCAAAGGATTTTCTATATTGAATTTAAACCTTATGATCTCCCAAGGTGGCAATGGGTCCTTGGGATAAATCAAAATAAATTGTACGAATACTATGAATTAAATAATTTTGTAAGAAATTATTATTGTTTATGAATTATGAATATGACTGATGGAACAATGAACTTTGCAGTTTGATGAATATTCCATGAATTATGAAACAATCTTTAGACCTTTCCTTTATCCTAGATTGGGCAGATAGAGTCAATTCATGATTATACCCTCATGTACAACTCTTTCAGATAATGAATTATACACCATCCACTACCTAAATGATAGAAAATATCTTTGCAGTAATAACCTTAGTCTAATTGAATTTAATTTCACCGAGAAAACCAATTAGATAGAGTTACATAGACAACACTTCATATGTAATCTCTGATGATCAGAGATTAGAATCACAACTCAATCTTTCACCAAATATTTAAATGGTAGTAATTGAATTAAAATTAACAATCACAGAGGACTAATATCATCAAAGGTAAATGAAGTTACAATCTTCAATTTGGACAAAAGAGGATCTTTATATTAATTTAAAAAAAAATTACAATTGATTTGTGCTTAAGTTGCATTGCCCTATATAATAATTTTTGAAAAGTAATGCTTCCATCTAAATCTGTATATCTTTATCTATAATCTAGTTTATCTATTCTATCTTCTCTCTTTAGCGAATGGTTTTGGTATCCTTCTTATAAAAAATGAAAGGATGCATACAAGCTTTAGACCATTGCATTATTTCCTAACTAATAAATAACTACTTTTACCGTTATGTACAATTTTTTAAAATGAACAAGCTGCATCAAGAAGATGGTATCACTAAATGTAGATTAAGCGCAACATCTCCAATAGTTCATTTTCCATTCCATCTAGAACCCAACCATCATCATTTATTTGTATGGCTCGCATCATGTCAGCCAATTCTGCCCTATCTTGTTCAACCTCTAACTCAAACATGTTGCTCTGGTACATAGCGTAACTAGTACAAAGTTTCCAAGACACATCCATCAAACTGTTTAGCACATCTTGTTGGTCCTCCTCTGAGCCTATTAAGTCAGGCTGCAATATTGGTTGCCTTGGTTCATCAGTCAAAGAATTAAAAATGGTTGGAAAGCCCATCTTTATAACAGATACTTATGTCTTAATCACACGATATACATTTTGGGTTAATCCTAGCCTTTTTTATAGAAAGACTGCATGTTACCACTCATTAACTCTGGTTTTAATTGCCTTTAGAAACCTAACTGACAATTTTCCTTCTAGTTATTTCCAACTTAATGATGCTTGTGGATGAAAGAAATTGCATGCTTGACAATCTAATATCACACCTCATACATTCCCCCAGGAATGTAACTATGTCCTATTTGTCTTTTCACACCAAGAATTAACATGACCTTTAATCAATCTTATGCCAATTTATCTTTTCAAGCATTAACTTCAAATCTTTTGACATATCATTTTGGCATTCGAGATGTACATTCCAAGCTATTAAATCAGCCATCTTCTTATTAATGTCCATCCTTTTAATTTTTTGACACTTTTTTGCCAATTCACAAGTCACTTTTTGGTCCCTCATGAAATGGCAAAATTTTGCTACTTCTCAACTATTTTTAATGTGGCCCACGAAATAGCGAAAAAATGCTATCTCGTAAATCTTTATCTAGTACCTTATGAAATGGAACAATATCGTTGCTTCACCCCCCTTACTTTTTAGTCTAACACAATGGTGAAATTTTCTTGTTTTGTGGTTGATATTTTGAGGACCCACAAAATAGTGAAAAATGCTCATTTTGACTCATTTTAATTTTAAAAGGAATTTCATGATAATTTCTCAAATATCAGATTTGTCCTTCACCAAACATAGAAATGTGGCACTTTTCCAAGCTTTAAAAAGAAAATCTTCAAGTGATCCAACTCTTAACATCTGCAAATGGAAACATCTATACCAGCTCCACGTTACTTAAATGACCACAATACTAATGTTAGTTTATCTTTAATTATGTTTTACCCTATTTTAGTTAATCATGTTATTAGTTCTTATTAAGAAATTTTCCAAGCAATGTAACTAAGGATATGATGGACCTCAAAGAAGTCAGTCCAATCCTTGTAGTATGATTCACACAATGGAAGCAACATGAAACAAGAGATAAGAATACAAGATTAACCTTCAATTATCATGAAATCTAGTAACATGAATTTGCAACATGTAATCTTACATTCGAGGCATACAAGCCTATTATTTGAACCTTTAAGAGGTTATCTTTTTATACTATCTATTTCTAGCTACCACTGGACTATCTTCTTCCTAAAACTACTCATTGGCCACTAGCTAAGGATCAATTACAACAACTTATAAAGACTTCACAAGCATCAAGTTGACCTAAGAAAGGTTACATTCTCCAAGAATAGGAAAACATATTACATTATAGGCCAGGACCTAAATCATAAGAAAACCTCACAAATAGATGCAACATAACATTCAAACCAAAAAGAAAGTCAGCCACAAGTCAGGGAACATTGAGATATGAGCTATGAAGATTAACTGATTGGAAAAATTCTTCATGAGATTAGAAAACAAATACTATCCATGAAATGTGAAGAGCACTGAAGTCCATCCAAGAATCCAAGATATCTCAAGAATGAAGAAACCAATCAAGGTGAAAACTTAGGTGAAGCTAAAACATGATTCCATGAACACTCCATGAGGTGCACAACACCAACTAATCAAAAATAAAGGAACACTAAAAGAAACCCAATGAATGACAAACTAAAGAACATGAAACAAAATATTTTTGGTTGATGCAAGATTGCCAAGAACCCAAGATGCTCCTGCATCAAACACCCAAGGTTATTAGAAAAGTGAGCCTCTTACTTTCTAGGGACCAAAGGAAAACTAATAAGGCCTACCTCATCCTGAGAAATCCATGAAGAGTCTTCAACTGGCCTGTCTTTCTACTTCACAAGATACTCCTTATGCTACCTACCTTTGCTACTTCTACCAATTGTGCTATCTAAAATTTCTTCCACCTTATCTAAGTGCTTCTTAGGATACTTTTGTTCAACATCTAACCAATCTACTTCATAAAGATCTGTCTCATGATACTCATACAAGTATGAAACATTGAAAATATGTGATATATCTATATCCTATAGAAACTCCACTTCATATGCATTCTATGAGTCAAATATTCTCAAGATCTTACACAGTCCAAACTTCCTCATATTCAACTTATTGTAAGTTCCAACTAGAAATATACCCTTCTTCAAATAAAAAATCACTTCATCTCCCATTGAAAAATTGTTATGTATCCTTTTCATATCTTCCTTCTCCTTATACTTCTAGTTCATTTTCTCCAAGTGCTATTTAACATCATCATGCAATGATTTTATAACATCTACAAATTCTTCTCCTTTTGAAATCCTCTTAATCTCCTGACTGATAGGCCACTCCCTTAGGATTCATGCCCATGACTATCTCAAATGGTGTCTTCCATGTACTCCTATTTACTGAATTATTATATGTGAACTCTGCTTGTGCTAAAACCAAATCCCAGTTACCAGGTTTCTCTCCAACCAAAAACCATAAAAACTTTCCCAAGCTCCTATTTAATACCTCTATTTTTCCATCTGTTTATGGATGAAATGTAGAACTAAACTTCAATTCAATATTTATCTTCTTCCAAAATTTCCTCCAAAAGTTACCAACAAACTTACTACCCCGGTCTAAAACTATACGATGTGGATTAGATCCAACATACATCATGCTTATAATCCATAATGAGGAAATGAGAAAAAATGATAACCATTAGAGATTAAAATAAAAACCACATACCAATCATGCCAAATACAATGGATACATATACACCAAAGGTCCTAGTGTGTGAACATGGGCTCTGATACTACATGTAATGCCTCAGTATGGAACCCTAGGAACACACAATTAAATATGGATTGATTATTTTTTTTGAAAAAAAGGTATAACATCATGAACATAAGTACATCAATAACTATAATGCATAGGAAAAGATAAGAATGTAAAGGAAGAAAAAAACAAGCATAACACAATCGTGCACAAGTGAAAGACTCAAACATACTCCCAAGGGTTCTATGAAAACCCCATACACTAGAAAGAATGGTCATTCACATTCTTAGCCATCACATGAGAGTTTGGATCACATCCATGAACCTCATGGGATAAGAATGAACCATCATCTATGGTTTACAATCAAGGAGACAAGTCTATACTCAATATGATCCAATGCTACATTCATTTTAAGCCCAAATTGAAAAGTGATCTAAATAAAATCAAACTAAATTAGAAAACATAATGTAGATATATGAAAATGATCCTGAAGATGCAAGGAATCCAATGATAAAGTTAATGTTTACATAGAACTAAGGGAACATCAAACTTTTGTAAATGCACAGGAGAAGTCTTAGTATAAACATGCAAGAGAAGGTTTACTCAGAGAAGTGTAGAAATGGATGCACAGGTCTGCAAAAAAAAATGTACATGAATAAAAATATACGAGGAATAAATCATGAATGCATAGGATCACTAAACATATGTGCAAGTACAACAAACATATTCTCAAAATCTTTTACAATACATAATTTTTTAAAAATAAAATAATTCCAACTCTAACACATGGACAAAATATGAACAACTCCACATCAAGTGGTACCAGATACATGAAATTTAGGTTATACGCACTTTACACAGTCATAATAATCATAAACTAGATCTATTCCACTAATAATACATATTTATAAGTACAAATCACTAAAAAGGGATGAAGGGATAGAATGAACACATCAAGCTCCAACTCCATCACTGGAAGTAGTCTACCACCTATTCATAAGTCCCCAAAAATGATGTGCAATGCTGTCCAACCATGTAGTACCCTCAGGTCCACCACATTGTTCTCATGGAGATAGTCATACAACCACACATACATAAGGTACAACACACTCAAGAATGAATAATAAACACACCAATAAAATGTAGAACTCAAATGATGGTATATAGATCCCAATACAATCACATGAATGCAAATAAAAAAATACAAGTAGGTCAATGTCACTACTTAGAACTAGATAGTGTATGGTGTTAAGACTCAAGAATAGAGTGTCATCACACAAAACATTGAGGCTCATGTGGTCTTCACCAATACTTCTCTCATCAAGGAAGCTCTACTATGTCACCTCAACATTTGTACATGGCCACAACTATGCCAACTCAACATATGCACATGGTCACATGGTTATGCTGACTCAACCTCCATAGATGACCATGGATGCACCGAATCCATGTTACTTGGATGACCACAATACCAATGTTAGTTTATCTTTAATTATATTTTACCCTATTTTATGTAATCATGTTATCAGTTCTTATTAATAACTCTACCAAGGGTTACCCTAGGACCACTTTGTATCCCAACCTCCCTTAGAGAGCCACTCCATCCCACTACTCTACACCTACTAGTAAAAAATGAAATGCTCAACAAAATATAATGCAAGGAGTTTCCATGCCATGTAATAATGGGGAGACAAGGTATGCTCAATTGGACTCACCAACATGTTAGGTCACTTGGACCTTGACATAGGAGCATAAATCAACTACATACTTGTATGCAATCTCAACACCGCACATTCACATAAAAAAAGGTTTCACACCCCAATACAAATTATGAATGATGTAAGAAATGGCTATCAACACAAGCCAAAAAAATATAAGGTTTAAGCTCACTTGCAATTGAGGAGAACTCAATTGGGTACACCCAAAAGTAGGGATACCTCATGATCTTGAGTATGCAAGTACAACTAATGATGCTAGGAGCGTGGTCAAACTACCAATCCCCCATTCCCCAAAATAATCCATTGTTAGAATGCATAAATTCTAACATTCACAAAATGCCAATCGGGACCAAATCGAGGTCTCTGACCATAATTATCATTAGAGCCATGGAAAAGTATACAAAAACTAAAACTTGAAAATCAAAATTCTAAGGATACCATTTGGCCTCTAATTTTCCCAACAATGCAAAAATGCGATATAAATCAAATTCTGATCAATTAGAAAAAAAACATTACAATTTTCATATAAATCTGATTTTAAAACATACAAACCCAACAAGGCAACAAAATGCAATGACATTGTGGGGGATACTAATTCTTAGCCCACAAAAATAAAATAATTTATTTCAATTGAAAAGATAAAGTAAATTAAAATATATAAGATGCCCCACCTCACCCAATAGTGGAAACACAAAAATGGGCAGAAGAAAATAAATTCTTCATAAAAATGAAAATAACTCTAGATAAGAGGGAGCAACTGTGGCATGAATCCAACGAGCCAATACCCACAAAATTTTGTCAGGTAGAGCTCACCTAATGAGAAAATCTCTAAAAAGCTTCAACAAAGATTTTGAAAACTAAAATTGCTCTCTAAAAGACTAAGTTTCAAAATGAAGTCTATTTATTCATTATATGCCCTTTTTGTCAAAACACAAAAAGGATAAATAAAATCACTTAAGGGAAATAAAGTAAAACAAGTAAATTAAATCAAATCCGCAATTGAATCAATTCAACTTGATTCCATGAAAAAAGAATTCACTTCAGCGCACTTGCCATAAAACATTGTAATAAAATATAACAAAGAATTAAAGGCAATTTTTAACATCAATTTGTCATGACAACGATGAATAAAGTAAGATGCACAAACAATACAGACATACACAATAGTGCAAATGAAGTTTTTATTTACCCACATGTATCAGAGGTATACTATATATCAATTATAGATACACCGCACATACATGGGCGATATTGATTGAAGCATGAACGGCGAGTGAAACTATCTCCTATGCCACTACTGAGGATAAGACACACTCAAACCTACAACTTAGGAAGAGATGATGTATGGTACCTATTCACTAAAATACACACACATCAAGTGAAACTACTCATAATATAAATAGCCAAAGCATAAACATGAATAATCAAAGTACGCCTAATAGAATAGTGACACTCTTATGACATGATCATTCATATGTATTAGAATGTCACACCACTAGTCATTCCATATTTAATCCTACTTAATTTAAATACTAAATAATTATTTACTTGATAATAGGAATATATATCAGTGAAATCAACAATAAAGGTACAATATAATAGGAAATTAGTAATAATCATCATGATAATATAATCCAATTTTCTCGATTACAAAATATCCAGATATCATCATAAAGCATCATGTTACATCCTAGTAAAGTCATCATGCAAATATGATCAAAATAATAAGCAACAATATAATCTAATAGATCTACATCAACAATGATAATGGTAAAACCAAAATAATGTACTAAAGTCAAATGCATCACATAGTGCAATGTCTAATCACATCACACAGATAGCCACATAATAAAATAGAGTCTAACTCAGATGAAAATAACATAGAACATAATGCAACTATAGGAGGCACTACAATTTATGTCTTGACATTTATAGTTATTGTGCTTTAAAATTTTGTTATCATATTTAGTAGCTTTGTGCAAGTTCTGGTCAAATATCTATACCATGTTTTATGGGATACATGCGCGGTGCACTGGCATCCCAAATCCATGCTATAGTTCTAGACTTGTGTTGGCATCTAAGGTAATGATCTTGCATAATTCACCAATTAATATTGAGTATTCTCTCTTTTGTTTCAAGTGTTTAGAATATTTTTATCAATTTATAATGTATAGTTATATTCTATTTTACTTTGTGTTACATTCATTATAATCACAATCTTAATTAATTGATCACCCTAGCTCACTAGAGTGCCAATTTAGTGAGGTGGTGCAAGGGTTGGTTCGCTTCTTAGGATTTCATTAATCCTTGAGGATGGTGAATTCCCTTCTCCACAAATTTATAACCAAGTAATTTTTGGAAGTTTTAATTATGTTAATATTTTTATCTTTAATATATTTTTCTAGTGTCTTGAATTTTGATAAAAAAACTGTTGAATAATATGTTTTTCCCTTTATAAAAATTTGAAATAAACCACATATTTAGAATATAGAACTTATTATATACACATTTTACTCAAAAAATAGCAGGGAGTTATTTATCAGGAACTGGCCATTTTAAAAATTAGTGAAAATAATATATTCATAAAAAAATAGACATAAAACTACATGGTGTTAAGTAAATTTTCACTAATGTGATTTTTCAAATACTAATTATTATTTTGATATATACCCCTCTTTTTGAAAATGATTTTTGAAGTTGCAAATGAAAGTTGTTTTCTTTAAAAATTTATACAATGAAATCTTTTATATTCATCTAAAAGAATTTATGCTCATTAAAATGTTCCTACGGATAAAACCATGCTAAAATTCAAACCTAAATCTTGACTTTTGAAAATAATGAAACAAATTTCTTCTCTATTTTGCAAATGTCATCAACCAAAAACCCTTTGCTAAAACTCTAATCCAGATGCATCAAAATTAACTTCTCTACATCAAGAACCACACACCGATTCACTACAAACCTATTGTAAAAAAGGGTGAAGAAATCTTTCAATATGAAATTAAATTGAATATTAATTTATAAATATAAAACCAAAGATTAACCTGCAACAAAGTTATTGTAGAATTAAAAAAATAACTTAAAAACCATTGCACCTGAAGCATCAGATTTACATGGAGAAACCCTTTCAAAAAAAAATCCACCACAAAAGAGAGACAAGTATATTACTCATCCAATGAAGAATACAACAACAATAAAATTCTCTGTAGACCAATGTAGAATCCAATAGTACTCTATTATCCTAGAAACAGAACAAGGCCGAATGAATAACTCTAGCTCAAGGCTCCAATTTATAAGAGTTTGTGAGGATGAATACCATTGTGGTATCACAAAATAATAGAAAATAAAACGACACATAAAATTTTTACACTCAACACCAAAAATAGTCTTTTACAAATGCTCTTACAAGTAGCATAAGACATCTCTCATGCATGTTCACCCGTGTAAGATATATGTCATAAATCATTGTAAGTTTTGTCATAGAATATTATGACAAATTCCATAATTATCATAGATTCTCTTACAACCCTTAACAAGTTTCCAAACATCTCAAAATAGAGGATTCCAATAAGGGATGCCAACTATTTTGCCTTTTTCCTAAATGACAAACCGTAAAATTAATTTGCCTCTACATGGTGTTGGTTCCCAAATAAAAAAATTGTATCACCCTAAGAATATGCCAAGATTTATGTTTAGGTTTCACAATTGATCTAGCCAACCGATGAGTTTAATCAATATGATTAAATTCCCCTACACTTTAGGCCTTGCTACGCCTAGGTGGGTGCACCATTATCACCAATTATTGTTTACTTCTTTAAGATCAGTTGATGATTATCAAGCATATTTAATGCAATTATGTAGGATTTGTTTAATCAATACTTTTAATATTTTTTGTTGATCTATGCCAAACTGGCATGAAGTTTTGAAATGGACTAATCTCCTACACCTACACCTACTAATCCTACTGCATGAAATTGAAAGTGTATATGAATGTAATATTTTATGAATTTTGTCTTTTAGCATGTGAATGATTAGTGCCTTTTATCCACTAGGTAACAAAGTCAAAATTTAGAATGAAATGTGTAGCTTTCTTTTGGCTTAACTTGAGCTATTAGGCACTTGAATTGCTTATAACTTGTATAAACGTGCTGGGAAGTTTGTTACTAGAACCTTCTTCAATAATCCAGAATAAATCCTTCCTATCACTGTAATCCACTCAATTGAATTTAATCCTATCTTTCAAGAGCCAATTAAATAAACCACACAAGAACAACAAATATGTTTTGATAAACCAAACTATATACTTGATATGTTAGCTTAAATGATAAGAAAAATCAAAGTTGGAGCAATCACATAACAGATTATCAATAAATGCAACACGACAACTAAACACCAATGATTGAAACACCAATCAAAATTTAACTTCCATTGCTTTGTTTCAAAAATATTGTACATTCATATGCTTCCCTGTTTCTCATCTTCTTCTTCTTCTTCTTCTTTTGTATCAATAGATATATTTCTATCTTCAATTCTATCTCCTTTTACACATTCTTCATTTTCCTTTTATAGACACAAAGGAACCTTTCAATTTGGTTACAACTCTTGATTACAAAATAGAAAACTGATTAGTTATCCCCCAACTAATCATTTTCCCTCAAGAAAATAAAAGACAAATTAATAAGCATTATTTTACAATAATACCCTTGGTCTACTATTTTCAAACTAATTTGTCCTTTGGTGCAAAAATCACTCCCGGGAGAAAAATATACTGTAGAAATTATCATGCTTATAAAATAATTCACTTCCCATCTTCATATTAATAACGTCCCCTAGAAATTATTAAGGTTGCCTTTGTATTTTGACAGTCTTACCAAGCTGTGCTTCTGCCTTTCAATTCTTGCAAAATCTTCATACATAGCCTCTTTTCTGAAACTACTCTTAGACCTACCCAAAACCATAAAATAGTTCATATCTACACATCCACATTTTGCATACATTTTTGCCATCATTCTAGTCCATTTACAATGATATCTCTTTGAAACGTTATGTCAAGCACAATTCACAAATACTTTAAATTGTATCCAAGAAATAACCATGTTTCAAGGCATTCCATCAAGTGCGTCATATTCCTTGTTAATGTCCTCATATATGTCCATAAATATTATAAAATGGCCAACTATAAAATTAAATAATTTTATCCCTTACAATATACTCTGATGAATGCTCAAGATTCTATTTTTGTGTGAACTAAGATATTATACACAAAAGTTTTTAAACATTTTGTGCATATCAAGCAACCAACATAACTCATGGAGGCATTTTTGTCAAATGGCGCTCATGCCTTGTTTGTGTTACTACATTTTGCATCCATGTTCACAGAGCATTTCCAACCATCATTATCTGACAAAAACCTCATATCATGCTCTATTATTGCTCAATCCACAGTCTATATTTTTGAAGCATTCTATCAAACATATTACATGAGTTCTCTGCTTTCATCATTTGCATACGAAATCCATTTTATATTCATCCCAAATGCTTTGTGTGCATAGACATCATCAAAGTCTCCATTTTGTGCATGTGATGAAGTTATGGTTTTTAGTTTTTGGCTCGAATCATTGTCAAAACTGGGCATCATCATGCTTTGATGAATGGAAATAACTTGTTTATGTTCCCATTGTACACAGGAAAAGAAAACGTTGGCAAAGATAATGTTGTACAGTAAGTTTCTGGATTCGATTGTGTGAGTTCTTTTAGCATCAACATTTCGGATCACATTCACACAATTGAATCCAGAAACTTACTGTGCATCATAATGAATTGTGGAAATCTGATCTTGCTAGAAGATAATGTTATCAGCTTTATACCAGCCAAGTGCATTTGTTTGAAAGTCTTTGAACGCCCTTTCACCAAATTCATATCACACATCTCTTGTTCAAATGCTTCCATTTTGGCACAGACAGAAAAGACACTGCCATTTTTTTTTTGATTTTACACTTGCCACTTGCATTTGTATGGAGTTTCTAAAGTCCATTTAACGAATCCATCATGTGCATATCGAGCAATCATTTCATTCCATGAATTGACACCTCTTTGAACCACTTTTATATATATAGGCCGGGTCCCTTTGTGGATTTGGCTAAAATTTCCAATCCGAAACAAGTTATATCTTGGAACTGTTCTTTGGGCAAAAAATGAAGTGGGTCACTCTCCCTTTTCTCTTTTGATCATTACTTCTAGATCCCAAAATTGAATAAAATGTGTCTAAAATGCCTTGGAAACATATCAAATGTGACTTTGAGGAGTAACCACGGAATAAATAAGTTCATTTGGATGCAATGAACGAGTGTTCTAGATAAACTCCTATGACTCTATCTTATGTGAGATATTCAAGGCCAAATTTGACCTTTCTACAACTTCCTATAACAAACTGTTACAAATCCTATTTCGTATTGATTATGAAAAGATGCCAAACTGATTTTTGAAGCTTTGCAGTTTTCTGCACGAGTACATTGCTATGAGGATAATCAAAAGAAGAAACCCTTTTCTTCAGACCCTCAACTAGTTTCAAAATGCCAACCTCCAAAGTAGGTCACTTGATAAAGTTAACTTTGTGTAAACAATAAAGTACAATAATCTACATCTAGTTTTTTTGATGAATAGAGGCATTTTCTATTAAATAAAAATAGATATAGTACACTATTCACAAAAAGGGGTTTGGGGGATACAAGATCAGAAAGAGAATACAACAACACTTTGACAACCGTACAAGGGGCATTGCCCCAATGCTGTAAAAGCTCCTGCAGATGCCCCACCTCAAGGGCCACTTTATCAGCTTGTATTTGAATATGCATCATGATATTATTGCACATACATGCAAGCTTTAGTGTACATAAAAACATAAATATTAAGAACACTGTGAGCAAAAATGACAACATTTCTATCTTTCCAAAGAGTGAACAAAATCTCCATCTTGAAAGCCTGCCAAATTTGGGCATATTGAAAAGGAATTCTGGGTGAATCACCTAGTAAAGCCATATGCTAGGAAAATTGATATGGCTGAAAAGGCTTAAAGAAATCATGAATCTAGCTCCAATATTGTTGAGCTCAATGACAAAACCAGAAAATATGCATGAAAGTTTCTGGGAGGCCACAAAAAGGGCATCGAGGATTAGGGACACCCAAATGTTTAAGCCCGACGCCCAAAGGCAAACCTTGAAAGATATCACACTAGGAAAAATGAGCAATTTTGGGTTCTAAAATAGTAGACCAAATTGTGAGAAAACCACAACCTCCAAGTCTTCTAAGAGGAAGACAAGTGCCAATAGTGATTAAGAGTGTCAACCATCGGCAGCTGGGGCACCAACCAGGCATAACCCATGCTAGGTTTTTTGTTAGTGAGAGGAGTCCAAGGATACCACTTCCAATCTTTCCACCATGGTTTGACAGATTGAATGCCAAGCTTGTGCAACAAGTGAGGAGGCCGTAAGGAAGAGACCACAAGGTCAAAAGTCTGTTGATCTGGGTGAGATAGCCTGAATTGCGCCTGAAGATATTCTCAAGAATGGAGGCTCATAGTAGCTCTAGAAAATAGGTCCTTGGGGGTTTTGATGCCATGTTTGTGAAAGTGTAGTGCACAGATACCATGGATTTTAGCAAGAGGAAGCCCTTGCTAATGAGAAAGAAGGGGCCACCAGATATTGTGCTGGTTGAAAGAGAGACCATCTCTAAAGCCACCGCCAACCCATCTAAGCCAGGATTTAACATCTTCCCATGCTCTCCAAATTATTTTAACAACAAAAGTACCCAAGATTTGAATTGGGTCTTTCATAATAAGAAGGGTATGAAATCCAATCCCCTTCCATGCCGGTCTATGAATAGGAAATCTAGAAGAGATGCTATGTCTTAATAGGATATTCCATGCTTCATCCCCAGACAAGGCCCTAATAATCCATTTAGCACACAAGGCCAATCCTTGTTTCTGGGTGGAGAGAAGGCCAAGACCACCAGAGTCCTTGGGAAGGCAACAAAACTCCCAAGCAAATCTGTGAAAAGCATGAGAATCAGTTCCAGACGCCCACCAAAATTATGTAACATCTTCTCTAATTTCATGTATAAGACATTTTAGAGGGTACCCAACAAGAGGAATAGTATACATGGGTAGCTACCAAAACCTTAGAACAAATATGGAATTTGCCAACCAAAGACAAAGGCTTGGTAATCCAGTAATCAATTTTTTTCTCAATTCTAGCTAAAACAACATTCCACAAATAAAATGGCAAATCTTGCAAGGTAAAAGGAATGCCTAGAAAGAAGAAAACCTCTCCATGATGAATCCACTTCCATCCATACTGAGACATCTGGGGATGGGCTAGAAGGAAGGATTGCATGTAGTATTATGTCTTGTTCAATTGAATGGTTGAGCTAGAGGCTAAAAAAAGGTGTCAAGCCACTGAAGAGAAGCTTTGACATTGTCCTTATCCTCGATGAGAGTGAGGAAAGAGTCATTAGTGAAGTGTCCATTAACAAGATGAGCAGGAGACTTAGACATAGAAATTTTCTCTGACTAGACTAGAAGAGACGACATTGGTGAGCAAGTCTCCAAACCCTTCAAAAACAAGAACATACAAAGAAGGTGCCAAAGGGAAACCTTGGTGAATAGATCTAAAGAGACCAAAATCTTCAGATTGGTGACCATTGATAGTGATGCAAGCAGAAGCATCCCCAAATAACATTTGAAGTGATTAGATAAATCTGGGGCCAAAACCCAGGGCTTGAAGCATAGCCAAAATCAATGGTCACTCAATATGGTCATAAGCCTTGACAAAATCAATTTTGAGGAAGAGGGTATTCTGGTGAGACTTCTGGGCCCATTCCATGCCTTCCTAGACAACAATAATATTGTCAAGAATGAATCTGGATTTGATGAAACCAGTTTGTTAAGGTTGGACAATCAATGGTAGGATATTCAATGAATTTTCAGAGCAAGAGCTTTGGCAATGATCTTGTAAGAGACATTGAGCATAATGACAGGTCTCCAATTGTAGATATCCTTAGGATTTCCCACCTTGGGTATGAATTTGATATTGCCCCTATTGATGATGTCCCCTAAAGAAGGGGAGTGAAAGGAATCCAAGTAAACCTTATGAAGATCTGGGCCAATGATATACCAAAGAGCTTTGTAAAACTCACAAGGAAAGCCATCACACCCAGGGGCTTTATCATTTGCCATAGAAAAGATAGCTTCCTTGAGATCTTCAATCATAAGAAGATGGTCACAAAAGGACTATTGAATCTTAGAAGGATGAAAAGGAATAACAACCAAACAATCTGAGAGAGCCTAGTCTCGAGAAAGAGAGCTTCCTTGCACAATGAGTACCTACTCATAATGTTAGAAAAAAGCTTGAATAATATCAGGAAGCTCAGTAAAAAATGACTGAACCTCCTTGATCTTTTTGATGCTAATAGTAGAGTATTGAGATCTAAGAGCCAGAAAAACTTATTTTGTACATCTAGTTTTGAGATAGTAAAAATACCAAACATATTGATGGAGCTCTGCAAATGAACATGTGATAACATTGAGACATGGACAATTAAGGGAAGCAACTTTTTAACATTAAAAGTATTAGACATCAAAATATTGACCTCCAAAATTGACCACCCAAAAGGTTTGAGAATGTGCACACAACAAACACCTTCAAAACCCAAAAATATTTCCACCTCTAAAACTTATCAAATGTAATTGTGGAGGGATACAAATGGATATATGGACTCACTAATAGTATATGAACACAATCCCCAAGTGATTTTACATGGAATTCATAGGAATCAAAGCTATGAATTCTCAAATTGGGCCACTCAATTAAATTTTGCAAGGATAATTATAGGTGTTGCAACAAAACTTTTACATTATGGGAATACCAAATTTGAAAAAAAAAGGGTGCTAACACATGGTATCTTTCACCACCATTGGTTAAATAGTTTAACCTCTTATGGTAAATTACAATACACATTAGAAAAATAATAAATTAAGGATTTACAAGGTTGATAGCACCTATATCCTAATATTGTCCCACTTGACATCATACATTGTAAATTACCCCATAGATTTATACAATATAAATCAAGTATAGTGAACAATTCCCATGGCCTTCCTGCACCAAGATAACTTTTTAATGGTCATTGGATTTGTAAGAGAATTTGTAACATTATCTAGAGTCTCAACTTTTTCAATCAAGACCTTTCCACTTTCAACTATCTCTCACACAAAGAGATACTAAATATCAACATGTTTAGTAGGAGCATGATACATAGGATTTTAGACTAAAGACATGACACTTTAATTATGATCACATTCAATTCTCACTATTTTTCAATCAAGACCAATACCATTACCGAGTCTAAATAACCAAACTTCCTCCTTATAGGTATGCAAATCATCCATATACTTTGCTTCAACAGTGGAAAATGCATCTATAGTTTTTCTTTTACTCATCTAAATGACCACACCTCCAAACAAAGTAAACACATATCCATTAGTTGACCTCCAACTATTCAAGTCACCTACCTAATCTACATCAACAAAACTATTTATGTCTAATGATTTATCCACATCATAAGTACCATGTTAAACCAAATAGTAATTAGACGTACTACACAAACATCTTAAACCCTTTTAACAAAATTTCAATGCTCTTTACAAGGGTTAGACATAAAAATGCTTAGAACTCCCATTGCTTGGGCTATATATGGGTATGTGCAGGATCATGGTATCCCAAAAAGTGGCAATGTAAAAAGATAAACTTTTCACTTGTCCAAAAACGTACTAAAATGTTTGTTGAGTTTTTAGTAGGCTTGGGTGTTAGTACACCTAGCCAAGCCAAAAGCCAAAGCACAATCCTAATCAGATATCCGATATTATTAGATATCCGATATTATCAGATATCCAATTTTATATCGAATATCTAATTTTTGCCAGAAAATTATATTTCTAGCCCGTGGCCACGTTCAACGTTTTCATTGTGAAAACCTTGAACATAGCTTTGGGTTTCAGATATCAGTTTCTTTCTCATATCCGATTTGCTCAACAAGAAAAGGTAAGTTAAATTTTTAAGTTTTTATTATTTTTATTGTTTTTTAATTGAAATTTATAGTTTCTAATATAAAAATTAGGGTTTAAATGACATTTTTTATTATTTTTTTAAATTTATTGTAATTGTCTATTTGGGTTCTAATTGTAATTAGACATGGACTCAAATTAATCAAAAAACCCTCCTAATGATCCCGCAAATAATCCAGAACCACCTCCAAACAATCCCCCACTTTCAGAAGATGAACCAGTCTCAAACCCTCACCGTTTAGAGGATCTCATAGGAGACAATCTAAATTAGGTTAGAGGATATCTGATGTAGGAGCATCCTAGGTGTACGAGCAATCTTGCATCACCCAAAAATATTTCTATTTTTGTATTCAATAAGGGCTATCTTGTGCAAAGCTGCTATTTAAACTTGCTATTTTTAGTAAGTTGGTCATCCGATCTCGAAATGTTCTGATTTCTTCCCTGTAGGTTCATTTTGGTCATATCAACCTACCAGTAAAGTTTCATTGACAGATCAAGTCTAGCTTTGTAGATATTGAACATTTTCAGTATTGGCAGCAGGGTACAAAAACTTTGAACTCAGTTTTGAAGGCTTTAGAGGCCCTAGATGAGGTTACAAATTTGGGTGACAGGCACTTGCATGAGTCAAGCCTGTAGAGCACTTCATGGCCTTTCTGGAATGGGGTTATAATAGTCAATCGGGTCAACTGGCGATGACTTATGGTCTTCGAAAGTTGGGTCACCTGAAATGGCAGAAAATGATTTTCCTTCAAATACTTTGAGCCGACTTTGATGTAATAAATTGTAAAATAAAATAATTCTAAGTTTGGTCGGCCTTGTTGGCTAAAATTTTGGAACCTTCCCAGGTAGTGGAAAATTGCCTATATAAGGAAGGCTGTAGTGTTGTCTTAGGCAATTCAGGACAGTTCTGGGTAGTAGATCTGGGTATTGATTTGAGGCTTTGTCCTATAGAATATTGTAAGGGAATGCTCATGTGGCTTTGCATATTGTAATTCTAAAAGTTTGTAATTCCACATTTATGGAGATAATAAGAAGCCCATTTTCTTTTCTTGCATATTGTTGTTGTTTCTTTGTTTCTGTTATGTGTTTGTGGTATTAAGGGGAGCACCCTTCATCAAGTGGTATCAGAGCAGGATTTACTGAGTGTGTAAACAGATCACCGACTGTGAGGCAGTTTGCATCAGGACCATGGGTTAGGGTTTTTGTGTAAACAAATCATCGACTGTGAGGCAGTTTACACCAAGACCGTGGTTAGGGTTTCAACGTGCATCATGAAAATGCCTCCACAAAGGGAACATGGCAGAAGAGCTAGTGTTGTAACACCTGAGGTTAGAACACTCCAGAGACAAGTGCGAGCATTGTAAGAAGAGATTCGCAAAGGAATGAATCTTAATGTTAGAGATGAAAGCGAGGATGAAGCCGAAGAAGAAGATCAAGAAGGAGAAGTCGAAGTTGTGAACTAGGAGGAAGAAAGACTTTTTCAAGCCATCTCAAAGATCAAGAAAAGACCTAAGATTGAGGTTTCGACATTTTTCAAAAAACTTAACCCAAAGGAATTGATCGACTGGATCAATGAATGTGAAGAATATTTTGAGTATGAAGATATCGAGGATCCTGATTGGGTCAAGTTTGCGAAGGTCAAACTGAAGGGTCATGTGAAGATCTGGTGGCCAGAGATTCAATTGGAGTGAAATAGAAGAGGGAAATATAAAATCACAAGATGGGGTCAGATGGTGGATAAATTGAAGTGACAGTTCATCCCTGTTGATTATGAGCTTGACCTACTAAAGAAAATGCAAAGTTTGAAGCAAGTGGGATGATCTATTCAGGAGTATACATAGGAGTTCTATCGAATCCTCATTAGAATAGGCCATGTGGAAGCTGATAAGGAGAAAGTTTCCCATTGCCTTAATGGGTTGAGGCCAAGCATTTAGGAGGAGCTGAATCTAGTTTGAATGAACAGTATTGAAGAGGCATACCATTTTGCCCTAAAAGTAGAGGAAAAGCTGAACAAGAAGTTTGAGAGTAGACAAAACGGAAGAGGTCGTGATGGAAGATCTGGTGGACAGTCATATGAAGATCGAAATAAAGATCTGAAAAAGAAGAATGAGGCTAGTAACAGTCAGAATCAGAGAGGAGATAATTTCAATCATTTCCATGATCAGAATAATAGAGATTAGAGAGGAAGAGGAAGAGGACAAGGATCTGGAAGAGGAGGCTTCCGTGGAACATGTTTTCGCTATGGAGAAGAAGGTCATAGGGCATTTGAATGTCCTCATCACCAAGGAAGGACAAATAGGAGGAATGAAGGCTAGGCTAGGGTTGCACATGTAGATGAAGATGCTAGATCATCAAATTCTAAAGATGCTGAAAGAGGAGAAACACTAATTAACAGAAGAGTCCTGTTGAGTGGTGACAATGAACCTGAGCAAAGAAGGAGCCTGTTTCGTACTAGGTGAAAGTGTGAAGGTAAGTGTTGTGATGTGATTATTGATAGTGGCAGTACTGATAATTTGGTGTCAGAAGAGATGGTGACAAAGTTGAAGCTCAAGAGGTAGAAACATCCATATCCATATCGGGTTGCCTAGGTGCAGGATGACCACAAGGTCATGGTCAGTGAACAGTGCCTAGTGAAGTTCAAGATTGGCGGGTACCATGATGAGGTACTATGTGATATCATATCTATGGATGATGTCATATGTTGTTGGGTAGATCGTGGTAGTTTGACAGATGTGTTGTACATGATGGTAGTGCGAATACCTATTCCCTGACAAAGGATGAAGTGTGACATAAGCTAAAACCATTGAAGGAGACTGAAGAAAAGGTATGTGGTAATGCAAGAATAACTTTTGTTGATAGAGGAAATTTCTTAGATGGTATGCGGCATGAGCATATGTGTTTTACCTTAATTCCAAAGGCTGGGAAAGAGGAAGTAGAAGATGTACCTATAGAAGTTGTAGATTTGTTGAATGAGTTTCAGGATATTGTATCCAATAATGTGCCTGATGGATTACCACCAGTAAGAAAGATCAGTCATCAGATGGACTTGATTCCAGGAGCCAGTTTGCCAAATAAGGTAGCACATAAAATGGCACTAGTAGAAAGTGAAGAGTTGAAGATAGATTTGAAGTTTAGTTCATCACATCATCCATAGATTGTATATGGGAGTAGTCCCAAAAATGCATCTGAGTTGAAAAAGATAGATAAAGGAGAAATAAGTAGTGCTGAAGCTGAAGATTTTGTAGAACATTTGAAGAACATCCATGAGGAGGTGAGGAAGCATATTACCAAGATGAATGTGCAGTATAAGGCTAAGGCAGATGAGAAAAGGAGGCATAAGGAGTTTTAGGTTGGAGATGAAGTCATGGTTCATTTGCAGAAGGAGCGATTTCTAGTTGGTATGTATAACAAGTTGAAAATGAAGAAGTTTGGACCATGTAAAATACTAAAGAAGCATGATTTAGGAAATGCATATGAAGTAGAATTGCCCACTGAGCTGAATATTTCACTAGTGTTTAACATTTCAGATCTAACAGAGTATCATGAGGGAGGTGTTGATGATTAGGTTACAACAGCACAGTGGAGTATTCCAGCAACCAGTTCAGATAACAAGGAGATTGAAGACATACTAGATAGTCGTGTTGGGAGAAGCACAAGGAACAAGACATATGAAGAATATCTGGTCAAGTGGAAATGATGACTTGTTGAAGATTCATCATGGCTAACAAAGGAGGAGGTTAACCATCTTAGTTTTCCTCTGCACACTTGAGTCATGACAGGGTCACTTCTCAAATTACCCTGGGTGTCTGATGTAGGAGCATCCTGGGTGTAAGAGCAATCTTGCATCACCCAAAAATATTTTTATTTTTGTATTCAATAAGGGCTATCTTGTGCAAAGTTGCTATTTATGGAAACTTGCTATTTTTAGTAAGTTGGTCATCTGATCTCAGAATGTTCTGATTTATTCCCTGGAGGTTCATTTTGGTCATATCAGCCTGCTAGTAAAGTTTCATTGACAGATCAAGTCTAGCTTTGTAGATATTGAAGATTTTCAGTTTTGGTAGTAGGGTACAAAAAATTTGAACTTAGTTTTGAAGGCTTTAGAAGCCCCAGATGAGGTTGAAAATTTGGGTGATAGGTGCTTGAGCAAGTAAATCATGTAGAGCGCTTCGTGGCCTTTCCAGAATGGGGTTATAATAGTTAATCGGGTCAACTAGCGATGACTTATGGTCTTTGAAAGTTGTGTCACCTGAAATGGCAGAAAATGATTTTCCTTCAAAATTTTAGTTTGGGTTTCAAAAGTTATTTTGAGCCGAATTTGATGTAATAAATTGTAAATAAAATAATTCTAAGTTTGGTCGGCCTTGTTGGATAAAATTCTGGAACCTTCCCAGGCGGTGGAAAATTGCCTATATAAGGAAGGCTGTAGTGTTGTCTTAGGCAGTTTGAGATAGTTCTGGGTATTGATTTAAGGCTTTGTCCTACAAAATATTGTAAGGGAATGCCCATGTGGCTTTGCATATTGTAATTCTGAAAGTTTGTAATTCCACATTTGTGGAGATAATAAGAAGCCCATTTTCTGTTGTTGCATATTGTTGTTGTTTCTCTGTTTCTGTTATGTGTTTGTGGTATTAAGGGGAGCACCCTTCATCAATATTAGACCACATATGCCAATATCCCCACATTGAACCCCATGTTTTCCATGTTGAACACCATTATTGAAAACATGGAGAAACTTACAGAGCAACATAATGTTGCACTTCTTTGGCATGATTCCATGCATGCCCCATTTGATGATGGGCTTGACTATGATCAAGTTATGAACCTAAAAATAACAAAACATGACATATGTAATCTTTTTGTGGATCCCAAAACCGGTTTAAAAGTGGACCCTAAAAAGCCCAAGTTGTCAATGAAATGGTGCACAAATGATGCAATACGTGATAACTTTTGGGACCGTTGGTGGATGGTTTTTGATAAACCACCTCATAGCAATTTGGATGTCCAATTTTATTTCATTAAAAAATTGTATGCTGAATTTGTGCTCAGTCACAAGGTAAATTATTGGATTATGAGACCGAACTAGGGTGTAGGCTTAGGCGCTCCTCAGGATAGTTCATTTTTTACATTGTATTTAATTTTAAATGTTCATATTTTTAGTAGAATTTTCTTATAATGATTTTCCACTTATGTTTTTTTATGTGTTACATTTATGTTCAGTTGATGACGGAGGAGGAGATGGAACAGGTGGAGGGGTCCACGCTTTCGGCCATATCATTTGGCCTTGACACTTCTACGATACATATGTTTTAATGTACTCATTGGTTTTCTTAAATTATTATAATAGTATATGTACATGTGTTTTCTAATTTTTACGATCATCTTATTACATATTGATGCATGTGTCACCAGTTACCACTGGGGGGCAATGTGAGGGGGTTCAGGTGTCAGGCATTGACAAGGGGAAGGTAATTAAGTAATTTAGTTTGTTTATGCATACATGTATACTTGTTAGTTGTGCGTACTCATTTTTAATTTACATGGTTCATTTGACAAAGGGTGGTGTCTGATGATGTCGTGAGACCCTTTTGACATGATAGAGTCACATGCATCTCAATTCACAGTGATAGCCCCACGATACATATATTTCTAAAGTTATTTGTGTGTATTTTACTATCAAGTATATATAATATGATCAAGTCATGATTGTATGAAGTATCTGTTTGACTTTTGTAGGTCACCCCTAGTTTGAGGGAGGTAGAATGCCAAGGGTTTGTATCGCTGATGACTTAGCCAACATTTCCTGAAGAAAGTTCAACACATGTAAGTTTTAATGTTAATTCAGTTATTTT
Organism: Chamaecyparis obtusa; assembly: GCA_027943335.1. Taxonomy (NCBI): domain Eukaryota; kingdom Viridiplantae; phylum Streptophyta; class Pinopsida; order Cupressales; family Cupressaceae; genus Chamaecyparis; species Chamaecyparis obtusa. The sequence continues at coordinate 316,546 of BSBK01006666.1, read as the reverse complement.
GTAAACATATATTTGCTACCCAGGATTTAACATTAAATAGTATAACGCGTAGATCAATCTCATGTTCACAAACATATATAGGTCAGAGTCGACATTGGTGGCATTTTTCCTTCGCTACCTAGGACATATATTAGGTCTCCTATCCGTGTGAGGAGACAGAGAGGCGAGGTACACGAGAGTTCAATTTTAGTTTTTTTAATTTATTATTGTTGAATATGATTTTAAATTTTTATTTTTTATTTGTAGAAACCATATAAATTAGGTAATCTAACTTGGGGTTTCACTTCTGTGTTTGAATGCAGGATCCATCAGAGCCAAAGAGTACTTCAAAGAGGCTACATTTTGATGATCCACCAGTAGAATAGGATGTCCTAGAAATATTTGTAGTTGAACTTCTTATTTTGAGATGTCATATGTCACATTTTGAGATGGCGTATTCCACATTGTATCTAGATATGTTGATTTTGTAAATATGTACATAATTATTGTTCATTTTGATATATATGAAACTTGATATTTGATCCAATTTATTAATTGTGTGTTCATTTATTCATTGTTAGTATGTAAATATGATTGTGTGTATGTAATCATGTGTATGGTTTATGCCTTAAGAATATTCATGTATATTCAAGTACATTCTATATAACCTAAATTCATGTGTATGGGCTACATGCATGACTTAAGTGAATTCATGTGTATGCTTTATAATCTATGTGCTACATGTATGCCTCATGACTTAAGAAAATTTATGTGTACACTTTATGTGCTACGTGTGTTCACATGTGTAATTCATCATTTAAGTGAATTCAAAATTTATGTGCTACATTGTATTCATGTGTATTTGATGCTCTCAACCAAGAAAACCTTTAAAGTTCACTTCACAAATCCGGTGATCACCTTGTCAAATCAACTCTTATGCAATGTATCAAGTTAGAACTCTATTATACATGTCAAAGACACATCATTCTATGAGAATCATTCATGGAATGATTCTTCTACATCAAGATTTTTGTCAAATTGTTATTGAGAAAATAATGACCTATCATTCTAGGTACCAAACCCTCCTTTCTAGGGTCTCTAGGCTAGGGCTTGTTCAAAAAGACTCTTGCAAATCTCTCTAGATCCCTCCAATGGATCTAACAAATCCATATGGACCCCAATAGAATAGATCCATCAAAAAATATACTCATCTATTGGAGTATATGCTCACAAAAATGACTGGTGCTGCTTCATGCACCTTCAATAATCATTTACCACCATTTGTGGTCTCTCCACCACCATATATCCTGCATATCCCTGCAACCAAACACTATTATACAAGACACTAGTTAATTCCTTTCCTTCAAATGCCAATGAAATGATGCAAGATGGATATGGAAGTGATAACAAGACAATAGACAATAAATTTACTCCATTTCAAATCACAGACACATTCCACAATGCATTCAAATAACCATCCTTGGTCTCTTTACATTTGCCAATGACCCTTTATGGTCATGTCCCCATCTCCCTTGGAGAAACAACATTTTTCCATTGTGGGCACAAATCGATGCTTCCATCACATTTGGTTGGGTAGGTTTACCCTAGGAATGGTCCCACTTTGCCTCTTGACACACCAGAACACTTTCCAACATACACAATGGTGCTTAGTGGACCTTGGGAACACTTTGGTCTGGCATGTTCGTGAATGTTCTACTGAATTCATGTTTTGAATGAGGTTGTCACTAGCATTTACCCACCCAATGAGAGACAATGACATAGACCCTTCAGTGCCAGGATGAACAGTTTGGAAGAAACCCAGTGGTGCAACTTTCAACTAACCCTCACTGCAAGTTTTGGTATCTAGCAAGATTGGTGTGAAAAATTCAAACAAATTTGAATTTACCAAAATGGAGAGAGGTTATTATAGGCCTCAAAAAAACAATCCTTTAGCATCTTATAGTTTTTTGATACCTCTCACGAGGTCTGAGATACAAGCCTTGAAAGATCGCTGGCCAATCATGCTTAGTGCACCTTGGGACACTTTGGTCCGGCATGGTCATGAAAATTCTAGTGAATCAGCGGTCAAAATGAGGTTATCAATAGTGTTTAATATCCCAACTAGAGCTAATGACGTAGGCCATTCAGTGCTAGGATGAATGGTTTGGAAGAAACCCAGTGGTGCAACTTTCAACTGACCCTCACTGCAAGTTTTAGCATCAAGCGAGACTGGTGTGCCAAATTAAAAAAAATTTGGATCTCCCAGAATGGAGAGAGGTTATTGTAGGCTTCAAAAACATGGTCCTATATCATCTCATAGTTAGCTGATACCTCTCATGGGGTTTGAGATACGATCCTCGAAAGATCGCTACCCAATCGTGCTTAGTGCACCTTGGGGACACTTTGGTCTAGCATGGTCATGAATGTTCTAGTGAATCAGTGGTTGAAATGGGGTTGTCACTAGTGTTTACCCACCCAATCAAAGCTAATAGAGTAGACCATTCAGTGCTGGGATGAACCTTTTGGAAGAAATCCAATGGTGCAACTTTCAATTGACCCTCACTGCAAGTTTTGGCATCAAGCGAGACTAGCGTGCCAAATTAAAAAAAAATAGAATCTCCCAAAATGGAGAGAGGTTATTGTAGGCCTAAAAAACATGGTCTTGTAGCATCTCATGGTTTTTTGATACCTCTCATGGGGTCTGAGATACGATCCTCAAAAGATCGCTGCCCAATCGTGCATAGTGCACCTAGGGGACACTTTGGTCTGACATGTTCGCAGATGTTCTAGTGACTCAATGATCAAAATAGGGTTGTCACTAGAATTTACCCACCTAACTAGAGATAATGGTACAGTCCATTTGGTGCTAGGACAAATGGTTTGGAAGAAACCCAATTGTGCAACTTTCAACTGACCCTCACTGCAAGTTTTTGCATCAAGTGAGACTAGCGTGCCAAATTCAAAAAAATTCAAATCTCCCAGAATGGAGAGAGGTTATTGTAGGCCTTAGAAACATGGTCTGGTAGAATCTCATGGCTCGTTGATACCTCAGAATGGAGAGAGATTATTGTAGGCCTTAGAAACACAGTCTGGTAGAATCTCATGGTTTGCTGATACCTCTCATGGGGTCTGAGATACGAGCCTTGAAAGATCACTTCCCAATCGTGCTTGGTGCACCTTGGGGACACTTTGGTTTGGCATGTTCATGAACATTCTAGTGACTTTGTGGTCAAAATGGGGTTGTCACTAGTGTTTACTTGCCTAATTGGAGCTAATGACACAATCCATTCGGTGTTAGGATGCAATCCTTCAACACTATCCCTTCACCCCAAGGAATCACCATTTTACTTTGGACACATTTGACTAATTTTGACTCAATGACTCCAACTATTACATCATTTGATGATACAAATGTACATAGAATTAAGACAATAAAAATGTAAGGATACAAAATTAAGATGATACAAATATAAGGATACAACATTCATAGTAAGGAAACATAATTTTTGTACTTTACATGACATTAAGATGATACAAATGTGAGCTCTTAAAATATTTTCAAATCAACCCCATGGGCTCTTTTATATTTCAAATTTTGCATCAAATTTTTTATATACAAAATTTGGCATCTAAATATGCACATTAAATTTGATTTTTATTTTTATATATAAAATTTTTTGCATCTAAATATGCACATTACGGTCGATAGTTGTTTTTATATACAAAATTTGGCATCTAAATATGCACATTAAATTCGATTGTTGTTTTTATATACAAAATCTTATATACACAGCTATATATAAAAAATAAGTGTCCTTTCCACTCCTAAAGTGTATAAGTTTAACACATGGTACTCGATGACATCTACATTCCAATCCCTACATTCGAAAGGCAGAAGAAAAGTTAATAGAGAATATAAGAAGTTTATATAGGTTGACAAAAAGATTATGAATGCATAAGTAACTAAACAAACCAAAGAACATGACTAGCCAATGCATAGTGAATTTTACCATCATAAAAGATGGGCTAATCAAATGCACACCTTGATCTTCTATATCTATCATATATATATATATCCAATTGCATTTACAATCCACATAGAAAACCAAGTTTATTGGATCAAACAAATAAAGCTAAAAACTATAATTAATTTATTGAATGTTGTGTGCAGAGCGAACCTAAGCTATTCAGAACAGGTGTAGACATTCAAACATTAGTTATTAAAATCCTAACAACATATTCCTAACATATAGAAAATTATTATTTGCAAAGACATTTAGATAGGGCTTAAACCGGAGCACCCTGTCACTGTTTGATTTGCCCTCAATTTAGGGATGTGGGTGTGCTCTCTAATCACTTGGAGCATATCCCTAATGATGATTAGGGAGGATTAGGATAGTTTAGAGACCATAAGAACCCTATATTGGCACAAAAATAGGTATGGAACACCCATTCTGCCCCTAAGGCCTTAAGGAGCCAAAAGGCTCAAGAATGCAGATTAAGCTACTAATGAGTAATCTACGATTGTTTTTAACCAAATGAGATGTGATATGATGAAGATCAATGCATAAACATGAAAGCAACTAATTCAATCCATTAGTTCTAAGCTATGATGTGAGTTAAAACTTGAAAATGAACTAGATGTAAGAACTATGGTAAGAGCTAGAAATAAAATTGTATTATAAGTTTGCTATGAAATGAAAAGGAAATTGCTTGTTTTCTCTTGGAAGAGGAGGGTATTCATAGGATTTTGGGAAGGGCTTGGGTTAGGAAGTGGAGTTAGGATCAGAGGTAAGGTTTAGGGTATGGTATATGTTTGACCTTGGGTTAAGGTTGCTCACACGTGTGAGCAACACTAGGGAAGTGTGCAAGGGGAACAAGGGTGGAAGGGGAGACATGGGTCTCTTAATGAGGCTATAAGAGGCCTTAAAAAGTGTGTAAGAGGCTATTAATGAGTTTGTAAGGCTCATTAAAGGAGGGGTTTGACCAAAAGTCAAAGAGGACTTGGATTAGGCTAAGAAATGTAGGAAACATCTCCTAAATATGTTTATGAAAGGTTTAGGGAAGTTTAGGAAAGATTGGAAGGGTTTAGGAAAGTCTAGAAGATTCTAGGATTTTGAGGCTTTAAATAAATATTAAATTTATTTAGGGAATGTGACATGATTTATCTAATATTGATTTAATAAATGGGGGAAAATCACTCAAATTTGATTTGAATGGTTTGGGGAGGGATTCTTTAATTAAATGTGTCTAATTAAAATAGGAGAAGGGATTAATGACATAAAATATAATTAATTAATTAAATAAATAAATAATTAATAAATGATGATGTCATCAGGGGTTTTCAAAAAATAAAAATACTTTTATTTTCTAAAGGATTTTTAGGTGTCTACAAATGTAATCGTAATAAACATGGAAAACCTTGCAGCTTGAGTTGAACTTACCTACTGAAGTGTGCCTGAAGGGTCATCTCTCTGCTTGAGGGTATTCAATATTGCTTCATGATCAACAGTACTAATAGTCCAAAGTTCCTTTGTCTTTGGTTTTCCTTGATGTTTCAAAAACTTAACATTGGCTGCTATAACAACGTGTAAATACATGAGAATGGTTTTGTGCTTCTCGTAGTCTTCAGATGCAGGAATGCCATTATTTCTAATCATATATGTGTGCAACCATGTTCCTGAAACATGTGATCCTATTGGATATGTGAACATATCATCATCTATCATCGGTTGTGCAAGTTTCTGCTTTCCTTGTACATAATGTGCTAACCAGTAATCCAATCTCTCATCATTCCCTTGTGGTATGATCAATGCAAAAACATGTTCTGGCTGTAGAAGATCTGAAATATGGTCGTAGTCAAGTGAACAATCCATGTCATCATTTATTACAGAGGCTGTGATAGATAAAGGAGTTAGATAATGTGGAACCCATGTATCAACCCAATTACTTGACTCACACTAATCCCAATCACACTGAAGACATCTCAGATAATAACAAGCCAAATCTTGTGTCCAAATGGTCCATGTAATAGCATCTAAGCTTAGAAATGAATGTATTTTTGAAGAATCTTTCATAGTTTGACAATCCAACCTATCTCCTATTGTGCCCAACTCAACCAACCAAAAGAATTTGTGCACCGCTGAATCAAGAGTCCCCCCTTGTGACAATGCTGAAGTACATCAATCAACAATAGAATGAGCATCAAGGAGTTTTGCACCTAAAATCCTCAGTTGCTCCTTAATTATAGCTCTCTTTATGCATGCACCTACTCCATCATGCTCCCCTTTTCTATGACCGGCCTAAAAAAAACTCCAAATATGAGGTACACCTCTCTCTACATGCATTCTACATAACCAATAAAACATACGAGCATTTTTGAATTGACCCGTGCAGTTATCTAACCAAATGAGATGTCTATCCATAGCAATATTATTTTCCCTCACCCACTCAAAATAATTCTCAAAGAAATGTTGGACATACTCATGAGAGTGAGATCTATCATCACTCATATAAAAATGGTACTCTCTGATTATCTTCCGGTCATCTTCTGTACTATCAGGGGAATGTCTATATGTTATCTGCACAAAATAGCAACCTGAATAGAATTGTAATATTGAGCTTGCAACTCATTTTGGGGCTGCAATGTATAGTTCTCTACAAAGTCAACAATTGATATAATAGTGCCAATCGATAAAGTGTCCTTACACATCCTGAATTGTTGATCCAACCACTGAGAGCTGTGACTATGCCTTGCATACTTGTAAAAAAGATTCTTCCTGAAATTTGAAATAAAATCAGCTACATTGCATTCTTTTGTAACCAACTCACATCTAGAGCCTTCACATCCACTTTTCAATGTATATTTAATAGTTTCATATGCCTTTTTGTGGACAATTATCTTTCCAAAATCATTTTCGCAGCCGTCATGAAAACATTCAACAAACTTCACTAGCCCACCACACTCTGAGCACTTGTCATTTAAGCAATCTTTTTTATAAAAGAAACACCCATCATGTCTAGGATATAAAAAGTGATCTAGCAAGTCTCTTGATGATTTTGGAAGAACACTTGCACCACACTCCTCCAACATTTCACTAGTATGCAAAGTAGAATGAATGGATCGTAATAGTTCATGGTGCATTGAAAAATCCACATGATATTTGCAACAACAAGTATTTAGAATCTTAAGAGGCACACAAAAAAAAGGCTCGAGGACTTCAAAAGCTCTTTGTGATATTTACAATGTTGGATGTTTCTCACAAATTTTTTTAAAAGACATTGTTTGACTCACCTCCAAATAATGTTTGGGATGCGGGGTGCGGTCTCGAATGCCAATTCTCAACTTCAAGACATCCTTTACATTTGGTGACACTCTTGAATTAGATTGCCAAAATAGTTGAATTTGATCCTTCACACCATCGGTAAGATTTTTATTACAATATGAAAGTCTCCCACCATAAGCCCATGTATCATGTTGAAGAGGATTATCGAGTCTTTCTCTTCTTGTAAGTACTCTATCTAAAGTTTTACAATTTAGGTTCAAGTCAACACATTTTTCTCATCAAACGAGCCTTTCTAAAATCATGACTTACTAAGGAGGTTGTAATAACCCTCCTAGAGGCTCTCTTATCTTTTTCCTTGGTAGTCTTCCCAATGGAATTGAGAGCACTAAAAAGATTTCTCACAATAATAACATTCCTCTCCTTTTTTTGTTCACACTAATCTTCAATTTGATTACTATACGTCTCATCTTCTGCATCTTTAATAATTTCACAAATATTTGACATTGCTCAACCAATGTCTTCTAGCTAAAAAAATGATCAAAAAGTTTTGAAACCCACAACCAAACGGTTCTTTCTGATCTCTTGCCATCGAAATTGCTCATTATGTTCTCATCAATTTCAAGTAACCATTTTGTTGTTCTTGAAGGTCTCAATTTTGACGTTTGTCTTTCTTCCTCCCAAGGGACTTCATTTCTCATATAATTTGGAGATGTATTACATTGATTTGGTTCTTGTGTACCATTATCATTTCCAATTCCTTCATCTTCAATTGGTGGATTATCATTGTCAGTGTCCACACTTCCATTGTCCACATCTACATGTTCATTTTCAAAACCTACATTTTCATCTTCAATCCCTACATTCTCATTTTCAATATTATTGTCATAAATCATTTCAAATTCATGTTCTTCTTCACTTGAAAGAACAAGATCCAAAGGAAAAACTCCAAGACCAAAATGGTAACTCCAAAAGACATCCTTTTCCAAGGAGAGAGAGATTGATTGGATTGATGGTGGGAAGATTGGTCTGAACATGTGGAAGGATACATTGACACAGACCTAGTGTGATTGGTGGAAGATTAGATCTGACAGGACAAAGGATACATCCTCAAGGACCCATTGATTGATGGGAGAATGCGAGTTGTTGTTCACTGGAAAATGATGAGTCAAAGAATAAGTGCTGTGATCAGGGATAGTCGACAATTGATGTTGCTAAAGTACAAGGCTAGATGGGACAATATATCTAATCAAATGTTGTTGCAAGATTGAAAAGGATATGTTTAACAAGATGAGACCATATGTACAATGGATGAGAAGATATTTACAATGGATATGTACAAAAGCTCAGGATTGGGGAGAGGAAGATCTCGCTATACATGATATATATAGGAATGATTGCATTATACAAGATATAAACAAGAAGCTCAGGATTGGGGATAGGATTGTGGTGCTGCATTGGATAGGCTAGAGGATAGAACACTTTGGGATGAAGGGCTGGTGGTGGGGATGGGGGTGGGATAAAGAGGATTGGGATTTGGGAAGGGGGGGGGATGGGAGTTTGATAGATAATAATTTAGCCCACTATGTATGGCACTTGTTTTCTTGGTTTTCACCAACATACTTGTCCAAGGCGCTTGAATTGCCAAGTTTTCACCATTGGACGATTATTTTTCTTTGCTTTTTTTCTTTTTTTCTTTTTTATGGATTTTCTGGAATATGTAGGATCTGGTTCAAGCATAGAACCTCTTTAGATGTATGATGTTGATAGGATCATTCAGGGGCTCACCTTCTGGTGTTGATAGATGATAGGATCCAGAGCCAAAACATGCTATGACAACGTAAGGCCCTAGCCAAGCAGGCTCAAACTTGCCCTTTTTTTTCTCGGTGTGCTTGCACTTTCTAATTTTCTTTTAGGACCATGTCTCCCACTTGGAATTGTCTGGGATTGAATTTCTTGTTATAAATCCTTTTGAGTCAATTATGGTATGCAACCAAGTGATCATATGCTTTCTATCACTTTTCATCTAACAGGTCCAGCTGTGTGAGGTGCACCATGCGATAGTCTTCGTCAGTGGTATAGTTCTTCATGGAGACACTACTATTTCAATCTTTTTTAGCCTCCAATTCCTAATGAATCATGCAAACATTTATACACTTTGTGATTCATTAGAGAACTCGGTATAACAACTATCACTCCATGAAATGATTACTAGCAGCCTTGACACTCCTCCAGTCGATGGTCTCTTCGGCATCGGGTCACTCCCTTCCCCTCAGACACTCCCTTCTACATTGAGTCACTCCGTTCGGCCTGAAACACTCCCTTTGGCATCAGGTCATTCCCTTTGGCATCGGGTCACTCCCTTCGGCCTTGGTCACTCCCTTCACCTCAGCCACTCCCTTCAACTTTGAGTCACTCCCTTCAGCCTTAAACACTCCCTTTAGCCTTGGAACATCTCACCGTACACGTAGGTGAGCTTGAGTTTCACTGTACACCATACCGTACAGTCTACATATATTCCCTCATCGTAATACACTATTGGACATGATGCATCATACGGTGGAACCCCCTATGGTAGACTCACATACGGTGAGTCACCACATGGTGGCTTCACCATACATCTTCATCACACCCAACAATAACATTGAATAGATGATTTATCATACCTCTGAAAACCTCAACCTCTTTGCTGAAAATTTGCTTTGCCTCCACCTCTTGCTTGAGTATAACTATAATTTTCTTCATCATTTCTCTACCTCTTTCTTGAGTATAACTACAATTTTCTTCATCATTTCTATTGCTTCTTTGACCTTTGCCTCTTTGTATATAACGTCCGCTACCTCTTCAATTTTTGTCTCTTCCACTTTGTGAAGAAGATGATTCTCGTGCTACATCTTTTTCTTTCATGGATACCTTTCTCTTTAAAGCTTTCTCAAGTGGCTCATTTGTTGATTTATTTATTATATGCTCATGAGTGTACAATGAACCTATACACTCATCTAAAAATAAAGAAGTTAAACTTTTGATTCCTCATTAACTATAACTGTGGATGATATTTTGCAAGTAGACTTCTTAAAATCTTTTCAACATTTTTTGGTCAGTCATAATCTCACCATTTAATTTCATCTGATTAATTATCCCTATTGTATGAGTGAAAAAACCTCCTAAGCTTTCTAAATCTGACATTTGTAAAATTTCAAAATCTTTTCTAAGCATTTGTAAGCGAACTGTCCTTACTCTTTCCGTGCCTTGAAATAATTGTGCAAGGATATCCCAAGCTTCTTTGGCCTTCAAAGTAGCTGTAACTCTTGGAAGGAGAGTTTCATCAAGACCCTACGCTATGAACAATAATGCTTTCTAATATTTTTTGAACAAGATCCCAGTAAATCCCTTCCATTATGTGTGAGCACTGCTAACATTGCTGCATTTATTGGTTCTGGATACCCATTTTGAACAAGATCCCAAAGCTCTTGCGATCTGAACAAAATCTTCATTTGAAAACTCAAAAAATCATAAATTTTTCTATTAAATTTAGGAATTTGCAGCTGTGTACTATTAAAATTTATTGTCATTTCAAACCTGCTCCGATACCAAAATGTTAAAAAATCTAAACAAAGAAACAAATGCTAGTACCCAAATAAATAAATCAGAAATTATAACATTCAACAATGAAACTATAGTAGACAATAGAGGCATAGGATAAAAATTATATTCATTCACAGGATCGAGAAAAATTCTTCATCACACATTATATACAGAACACAACTGAAAACATACCAAAAATAATGTTGGAAAACTTTCCCAACCTAAAAAGAACTAAAGTAGATGATGGAAAACTATCCCAACAATTACAAAACCAACTTTCCTAACCTAAATGAAACTAAAGCAGATATGATGGAAAACTATCCCAACTAACATCAGTTACAAAATAGATTTTACTTATTTTAACACTTCAACAATTTCTCCTCTAGCCACATCAATTGTGCTGAATTATAATTTCTCAACAGCCCCACCTCACACTTATAAGAGAAAAAGCCTCACTATTGAACAACTATTAATTTATAACAACTCTAGTCAAATAAAGGAATAGAGTTACAACGTAAATAACAAATAATAATACTGATAAACAATACAAATGCATATAAGCCACCATATGTACATGCGAATGGGGAAACTATAATTTATGACTAATTACAAACTAACCAAAACAAAAACCTGTTAGAATTGTTGGTCCTTTACACACTTGAAAACTCTTAATCCATTAATTTTTAGATAAGTACAACTATAATGTAGGTGATAAATTACACTTAAACATCAATGCTCCTACTCCACATCATAGCCGCATCAAACATATTAAATTTCAAGATTACTGCCATTAAGTAAAGTGTACATGAATATATTAAGGTTAAAGTAAGATAGTAAATGACTTTTTAAATCCAAATGTTCTAGAAAAATAAAAAGATATTGTATAAACTTTCAATGAATGATGGCAGGACAATTTTCCTTTGGCGGATAATAGAAAGAGCATTAGCTATTATTGGTTGAGGGCTCAAATGACATCTGCCAAAGGAAAATCCCCCTGTACTCATTCCCTGCAACTTCTCCTCCTACACAGTCTAGAGAGTTGATGAAGTGTAGCTTTATAAAACTGTACAAGATGTGGTTATAGAAGAATATCTAGTGAGCATAATGTAGAATCCTATGGACATTCCGTGAACATACTATAATGATGCTCTTTACCCCCCACCTTAGCAGAATGGAGTTAATTGCTAATCTTGTTTAGGCTATACAACTGAGATAGAATTTGGCATCTTTAAGAGTTAAGAGTTTAAGATAAAATAAAGTCCTATGATTAAACTTAACACATTCTCTAATGCTATAGATGTTTGTATCTTCTCAAAACAAAATAAGAACTAAAAATATAACATCACAATATAAGATTTAGATTTTACTTTTCAAGAGAGTCTAATTCCAGTAAAATTTTAAGAACAATGAAGAGAAGTTTTGTTTGGATATTACTATGGACTCTTTGATGCCTTGAATATTACTAGGTATCTGATTGTAGGAGGATATTTCTTTATACTGTGAAGAGGCGGAACAGTAAATTGAACACTATTGTCCTCTCTAGACAAAGCATATATTCTTCTCCCCATTTATTAAATTGCCTTCAATGGCGTCTATTATGTTTAATTTGTTTAAAGCAATGGTACAAAAAATAGACTGTAAACGGTCTTCATTGATGAGAAGTAAAAAATTCACTTATGTAACATATATCCATCAATATCATAGTACATCTTGATGGCATTTATTATGTCTACGAATAGAAATATATCTAGTATAATTGGGGCTCATCATTTAGTGTGTTGATTGTTAGAAATAGGAAATACTGAGAGGGGGGGATGAATCAGTATTTCACAAAATTTTTCTTTTGCCCACTTATGGATATAATAGATTACTTTAGTGCATACAAAGATTATCAAGATGATTAACAAACATAGCAGTAAATAGAAAGAATTCATAACACATCATATGTTCTCGAGGAAACCCTGGCCAAGGGAAAACCCCGGTGGGATTGGTACCCACAAAGATCACTAATCAAAAGTATCTTGTTAGGGATATTGGACCCTGTTAGGAGTCAATTTACAATATATAGTAGATCTATCCTGGTTAAAGGACTTTAGGCCTTGTTAGAAGCCTTAACCCTGTTAGGAGTTAGATTACAAAACTTGATCACCAGCTGAGCTCACTGCCCAAACAGGTAATACAAAAATGTTTCTGACTGTAATATGGTATTGCTTACAACTTCGCATCAATAGCCTTTTCTGCTATCACAATAAACAACTATCGCAAGTTATCTTTTCTTTCTTTTTACATCTCACTTCTATATTTCATTACATTTCAAGTATGCCTAATATATGAGTTATTAAAGCTAATAAATTTACATGGTCGGCTTCCAAAATATTTATCCAAGAGTAAAAATTTAGGATGTCATCCCTTCATAATGTTAAGTCATTATTTTGACAAGCAAAAATAATCCCTTAACTCTTTTGTTAAAACTGTCTCCAAAACTGCTCTGTCTGCAAAAACTATCTTCGGTAAACTTAGAATAACTTTGTCTGTACTACTCCAAACTTTATGTGCAATGAGATGGGGTATCCTCATACTCTATAGAAGCTTTACTTAACAGCACAAACAAAAATATTGCTCCAGTGGACGTCGCCAACTAAATCTTCATCGGGTGCTCTGTCAGGATCACTGTATCCAAACTTAGACAATTTCTTCCTTCAACTTTGCATACTTGCATTCCAGATTCTGTGCTCTTAATAAAGATCATATGTTTCCATAATGACAACATCTATGCATCCACATTAGCCAAATTTCCAACATTGATTAAGTGGTGGTTTTGTTGTTGTATCCACCAAAGTTTCATGGTTTTGGTATTATTGTACTCCTATTGAGCTATTGTGATTGAAGGTTTGTCCCTTTGCTGATCCAATATATTTTTGGGTTCCAAACTTAAGTTTGTTAAATAAAAATGAGTCCCCTATTTGTCACTTCAATGATTCATAACTCTAGATTAAAAATATTTATCAGACACTTATTAAAAAAAACATATCAAATATACCTACGAGTCATTTGCGGTCAATAAAGAATCATAATACTGAGCATCAAACTTTAAAGATGAATGTTCAAAGGATTTTTACCATATGCTCCTTTAAACAAGGCATCTACTATTTGGATATCCTCCTGTAAAGAATTTGGAGAAATACTAAATTCTGGAAATGCACAAAATGATGCTCTGTTTCAGCAATGAAGAAATTTGAAATCCCCAAAATAGGGTAGACACAAGAGGTAGAGAAATATGCAAGAAACTTCTTGCTTCTATTCAAACTAATCACTTCTACAATAAGAAATATAAACTTGCAACTACAGGAGCTGCATACAAACATCTATGAGCTTCACAAAGCTCTTACAAGATTATCTGAAGCAATCACTGTTTAACAGATAAAAACCTTTACAACTGCTGTTGCAAAACTTCTCTGATAAAAACAAAGTATTACAAAAACTAAATATCTCTACTACTGCATACAAAGATAAATTACATTCATGCTATGGAAGAATAAAGATATTCTTTCCTTTATATAAAAATTTCTGTCCAAAAGAAGAAGATGGAAGTCTGAAGAAGAAATCAGATTTCCCCCAATCTGATTTGAACTTATCTTTCAAAGTCCACACAAAAAATTAGACTTTAAACTTTATCCAAAAACAAAGTCAAATATGGAGGCTTCTAGACAAATGGATTTAATTATGAAAATCCAACACTCCCCCATTGTCTTGAGCCGACAAACAAGATCATGCTTGATCCAAACTAACTACACCAAGATTTCTCCTTAGGTGCTCAAAACTTGCAATGCCCAATGACTTGGTGAAAATGTCTACTAGCTGCTGCTCTGATATGCAAAACTCCATTTTTATTTCACCATTCTCAACTAGTACTCTAATAAAATGATATCTAATTTCAATGTGCTTGCTTCTTCCATGAAACACTGGATTCTTTGACAATGCTATTGAGGAAATATTGTCACAAAATATTGTGGTTCCATCCTCTTGTTCTTGCTTCAAATCTGCCAAGATCCTTCTTAGCCAAATAGCTTGACATGCTGCTGCATTCGCTGCTATATATTCAGCCTCTACTGTAGATTGAGCAACTATGGGTTTCTTCTTAGAAGCCCGTGAGATTACACCCGAACCCATGTGAAAGACATATCTGAAAGTGCTCTTCCTATCATCCAAACTTCCTGCCCAATCACTATCTGTGTAGCCAATAAGATAAAACATATTTTCTATAATATACAAAATACCATATCCCTTGGTTCCTTTCACATACCTTAGGATTCTCTTTCTCGCTTTCCAATGGGAGTCCTTTGGAGTTTCCAGAAATCTGGAAATCAAACTTACTACATGCATAGTGTCTGGCCTAGTAGCTGTTAAATACATCAAACTTCCAACCAAACTTTTATATAAAGTTGGATCCACATTACTGCTGCAATCTTGCTTGCTTAACTTCAAACCTACTGAAGTTGGTGTTGGAGTAGGCTTGCTACTTTGCATTCTAAATCTCTCCAAAATATGGTTTGCATATATTTCTTGAGAGATAAAAATACCATCATGCTTTTGTTTTACTTCTATGCCTAAAAAATATCTCAAGAGACTTAAGTCTGACATTTCAAACTCACTTTTCATGGCCTCTTTAAAATCAGCAATGAGGAAATCATTATCCCCAGTAAAGATTAAATCATCAACATACAAGACAATAATTAAAATATTACCATTAGCTACCTTGATGTAAAGAGTGGGCTCACCATTGCTTTTGCAAAAGCCATTGCTCATCAAATATGAGTCAATTCTACTATACCAAGCCCGTGGAGCTTTCTTAAGCCCATAAAGAGCCTTCTTCAACCTATACACTTTACTTTCATGACCTAGAACTTCATAACCAGGTGGCTGCTCCACATAAAGCTCTTCTTTCAATACTCCATTCAAGAAGGCAGACTTCACATCCATTTGATATACCTTCCATTTGTGCTGGGTTGTAATTGCTATGACAGGACACACGATTTCCATTCTAGCAACCGGGGCATAAGTCTCATCATAATCTCTACCAAACTACTATTTGTACACCTTGACCACCAATCGAGCCTTATGCCTATCTATTTTTCCTTCAACATTGCTCTTGGTCTTGTAAACCCATTTAACTCCAATAATTTTCTTGTTTGGAGGTAAATTAGTGAGCTCCCAAGTTTCATTTCTTTTTATTGCATCCATTTCCTCATCCATGGCTTTACACCATTTTTCTTCCTTTTCAGCATCCTCAAAATAAATTGGATCACTATGAGAAAATAATGCAAAATTAATATTTTCATCAAATTCATTTTCATACCTTTTATCTTGGTATATCTCCCTTAGACTCTTGGTCTTTCTTGGCACTAGGGAGGTGAGAGTGGGATCATAACTCTCAGTATTGTTGCTGTTGCTCTTTGTGGGGCCAATTTGTAGCCTTCTATATCTGCTGTTATATCATTTTGTTGATCATTAACTTCACCATCTTCATCAATAATAGGCACTTTGCTCCTTTGGCACATGTGCATATGCTACACACCCAAACACTCTCAAGTGTTCAACCATCCATCTATGCTTTATCCATGCTTCTATTGGAATCTTGTCACAGACTACTTTTGTAGAACTTCTATTTATTAAATAGACTACTGTTGCTATAGCTTCTCCCCAATATTCAATTGTGAGTTCTTTTTCTTTCATCATGCTTCTTGCCATATCAACGATGGTTCTATTTTTTCTTTCAGCCACTCCATTTTGCTGCAGAGTATAACTGGCTGTTAGTTCTTTCTTTATGCCATTCTGCCTACAAAAATTTACAAAAATATTGGAGGTATATTCCCCCCCTCTATCTGACCTTAGGACTTTAAGATTTTGTCCACATTCATTTTCAGCCTGGGCTTTAAATTCTAAAAACTTATCAAAAGCTTTCGATTTATTTTTCATAAAATAAACCCATGTTCTACGACTGAAATCATCTATGAAGGTCATAAGATAAGTACTCCCCCCAATGGAAGTGATTTGCATAGGGCCAACTAAATTAGTATGCACCAGCCCTAATGGTGCTCTTGCCCTTCTTGATTTTCCAGAATTAAAGGGCAGCCTATGTTGCTTACCCAAAATACAAGCCTCACACTTGCCACTGAACTCTTTAATACATGGCAAATCATCTACCATTCTTTTCTTGGACAATAAATTTAAACCAACCTAGCCAAGATGTCCATACCTTAAATGCCATAGCTTGGAGGGGTCTTCAATCACGCTCTTGAAGGCTGATTGTTGTACTACTCTACATTCTTTCTTGGGAGGTGGAGTTGCTGATTGTGAAGAGAAACACATCTCTACCTTCAATGGAAACATTCAATTCTTTGTCATTTGAACCGCTGCAACAATTTTCTTACTCCCATCCTTCTCATAAATGACACATCGGTCATTCTCCATCAGCACTTTGTAACCATTTTGAGTGAGCTATCCAACACTCATCAAATTGTGCTTTATACCTGGGGCAAAGTAAACATTCTGAATTTCTTGTTTCTCACCTTGCTTGGTGCGGATCATAATAGATCCTTTTCCCACAACTGGAACAACTCCATTGTTCCCCATTCTAATTTTAGATTTTATATTCTTATCAATGAAAGAAAAAAGACTTTCATTACCACTCATGTGGTTACTACAACTGCTATCTAAATACCAGACTTCATGGCTGCCTTCTTCACCAACGTTGCACATGATGAAGGCTATGGGAATGTTTACATCACCCACTTTCATATCAGCAACATTTGTACTTGGCTTTGACTGATTACCTTTCTTTTTCCAGCACTCACTAGAATAATGCCCAAATTTATGACAATAATACATTCAACATTAATCTTGTCAGAGGTATATTTCTTCTTACCTCTTTGGAATTATTCTGAGAGCTGCTAGCTCCCTCATTTGTGGTTGCTCGTTCTGAGCTTTCTCCTCCAACATTTTGTTGTCTGAAGTTACCATGACCTCTACCTCTTGAACCTCTTCCAGAGTTAATGTTTCTTCCTCTTCCCCTGCCTCTTGCATTGGCTTGAGCTCTAAAAGCTTGTTCTTGAGAAGAATTTGTAGACCTATTAATGTGATGCTCATGGGTTTGGAAAGAGCCCATTAACTCATCAATAGTCATAACTGAGAGATCCTTTGCCTCTTCAATGGAAATTACAAGATTATCAAATTTTGAGGGCAGACTTCTCAAAATTTTTTCTACTATTCTTTGCTCCTCC
This sequence comes from Chamaecyparis obtusa, assembly GCA_027943335.1. Taxonomy (NCBI): domain Eukaryota; kingdom Viridiplantae; phylum Streptophyta; class Pinopsida; order Cupressales; family Cupressaceae; genus Chamaecyparis; species Chamaecyparis obtusa. The sequence goes on along the minus strand of BSBK01006666.1, from coordinate 298,419 downwards.
ATGGTTTCACCATTGGTTCTCAACTGGTTTATCAAACCAGAGAGTCTTGAGCTGAAATATGAAATGGACTCATTGTCCTTCATCAGAAGAGTCTTACTCTCTCTTCGAAGCATTTGGAGCTTCACCAAATGAACTTTTTCAATCCCTTTAAAACTTGTGTGAAGAATATCCCAAGCTTCTTCGGAATAATTAGCTGCTGCTATTTTGGGAAAGATTGCCTTTGTCAAGGTAGTTTCTATCAAGCTCAAAGCTTTTGCATCTTTCCTCCTTAACTCCTTCAACTGAGTCTTTTGATTGTTTGTGAGGCCAACAAATTGAGCTAGGTCAGTCACATCCATAAAGCCATTGACCAAAAGCTCCTATAAATCATTTGCTGTCATAACAGTCCTCATCTTCTTTTCCCAAACATCATAATTTTGTCCATTGAAGGACACTGGCTACTGCCAACTCTTTCCTACATCTCCAGCCATGTCTCCTATGCAAGATAAACAAATACCCAAAAAAAAAACAAATGCCAAAACTCACAAGGATTGAAGGCCAATCAACTCTGATACCATGTAAAGAATTTAGAGAAATAATAAATTCTAGAAATGCACAAAATGATGCTTTGTTTCAGCAATGAAGAAATTTGAAATCCCCCAAACAGGGCAAACACAAGAGCTAGAGAAATATGTAAGAAACTTCTTTCTTCTATTCAGACTAATCACTTCTACAATAAGAAATATAAACTTGCAACTACTAGAGCTACATACAAACATCTACGAGCTTCCCAAAGCTCTTACAAGATTATCTGAAGCAATTACTGCTTAACAGATAAAAACCTTTACAACTGCTGCTGCAAAACTTCTTTGATAAAAACAAAGTATTACAAAAACTAAATATCTTTGCTGCTGCATACAAAGAGAAATTACATTCATGCTATGGAAGAATAAAGATATTCTTTCCTTTATATAAAACTTTCTATCCAAAAGAAGAAGATGGAAGTTTGAAGAAGAAATCAAATTTCCCCCAATCTGATTTGAACTTATCTTTCAAAGTCCACACAAAAAAAAGGACTTTAAACTTTATCCAAAAACAAAGTCAAATATGGAGGCTTCTAGACAAATGGATTTACTTCTGAAAATCCAACACCTCCCACAACCATAGGTTTTATACTTTGCCACAACTACAAACATTACTCGCCAAAGCTATAGAATCTGTGAAGAAGATTTTGCAAGGACTGTTTATAGGGAATTCTTCTTTGGTAGATGTCATTAAGGCTAATGTTTTCTGCCAAAGGAGAATTGTCCTGCTATCATTCACTATAATACAATGTGATATATTCAATATCTAAAAACTAGCTGATAATCTACTGCATTTCTTACTGCATTCTTCACATTTACTCTAATGTTGAAGTGTAATATGTTTCAGAAGTTCCGCGGAGTAACTACATTGAGAGTTTTGGGAATGTTTTACCTGGTTTGTATGATTTTTATTGTACAATTAAGTAATCTTTGAGTACTATCTTTTATTGAACAGATTATGATGATACTAATTATAATTTTTTTCCTAAAAATAATGGTTGCATTTTACTTTCTATTTATGTTGATATAAAGAAATATTTCTTTAGATTAAACTCATGATCACTCACATTATGAAGGACAATTTGTTTAGTCATGTTGACCATTATTATAAGTAAATGGAATGGAATTGGAAGCTAGTTGATGATGTCATTGTAATTTATCGTGTAATATCACCATGTGTATACAATTCTAAGTAGTGTCTTAGTATTAATTTAAGTTAGCCTCTAAGATTTTTTTAAAAAAGTCATCATCATTAGTGAATTTTTCCTTCTATTATTTTTTGATTTAGATGTAATTTCTATCTTCTAAGTTAATCTAATTGACCAGTATTTTCATTAAGTCAACATCATTTTCAGATAAATAATAGGATTAGATTTAAGATTCAACTAAAGTGTATTTAATGCTAGTTATTAATGTTTGTTAGCAATAATTATGTGTGGATGTATAAGGTTAGGAAGTCTTATCATTCATCACATCCTATATTTGGGTACACTAGACATGCTAAAATTGGGATTATAATAACTCATATTTATCTAATTAATATGATATAAGTAAGGTTTAGACGTCCCATTTAACATCTATTTATAAGGTTAACACATTTGAGTTAAAGTCTTATTTTCATTTTTAATTGTGAAATATGATAAACTTAAAATAAGTATTTTAAGTATGATCTTTTTTTGATGAAGAGGCCTTTCCATTAATTAAAAAGTATAAGTACACTATCCACAAAAAAGGGGCCAGGAGATACAAGATCACCCTGCAATAGTCACACGACAACAACTAGATACATCAACTATTCATTAAAAAAAACTATATAAGCCCTCAGGCAGCAAGAGAAGTTGTAACTGAGGGAGGAGGATCCCTGTCTTCAGGGTTTCCCCACACATTGGGGCTTGGAAGTGGGTTAGGAATAGACCAGCCATCATTATCTTATTTTTTCTTCTTCCTCCCACCTGAGAGATATAGAAAGAGCCAAGAAAGGAACTTTATCAAAAACATTGGCTGAAGGCTAGCTAGTAGCAACAATAGAGGGAGCAGGAATAGTAGGCCAACCGTCGACCAAACTCCGGTGAGGAGGGGAAGTCGAGTGGCACTGCCAATTGGCTCTATCACTAGAAGATAAATGAGGGTCTTGAGACCTGGGGGTTTGAGAGTGTCAAGCATAAGAGCTCCAACCACGATGCAGACCATAGGCCAGAGTGTGATCAACAGATAGTGAGTTCGGTGGCACTCTAGCAACTGTACATGAGGCATTTCCTTAATGCTGTAACAACTCCTACAAATGGGCCACTTCAAGAGCCACTTTATCAGCCTGTACTTGATCTGCATCATTACATTGTTACAAATACAAGATTTAATGTACATTGAAACATTGATATCCAAATAGCTGTGAGTGAAAAGAACAACATTCCTATCCTTCCAAGTAGTGAAAAGAATTTCCATCTTGAAAGCATGACAAATTTGGGTAAATCTAGAAGGCATTCTGGGTGATTCACCCAAGAAAATCATATGCCAAGAAAATGGAAATGGCTGAAAAGGCTTAAAAAAATCACGAATCCAACTCTAGTAATATTGAGCTCAATGAAAAAACCAAAAAAGATGTATGGAAGTCTTGGGAGACCACAAAAAGGGCATCTAGGATTAGGGATTCCTAAATGCTAGAGCCTGACACCCAGGATAATGCCTTGAAAGAGTACACACCAACCAAAGTGCACAATTTTTTTCTCTATAATAGCAAACCAAACAATAAGAAAATGGAACTTCTAAGTCTTTTGGGAAGAAGACAAGTGCCATCTGTGATTCAAAATGTCAACCATCGGTTGATTTCGCACCAACCAAGCATAACCCATGCTGGGATTGTAATTAGTGATAGGAGTCCAAGGATACCACTTCAAATCTTTCCACCAGGGCTTGACCAAAAATTCCAAGCTAATGCAGTAATTGAGGAGGTATGATTGAGACGAAAAGGTGAAAAGTGTTTTGATCTAGGTGAGAAAGTCTGAACTGCACTTGGAGGTCATCCCAAAAGTGGAGACTCATAGTGGCTCTGGAAAAAAGATCTTTGGGGGATCAAATGCCATGTTTGTGAAAATACAAAGCATGCAAACCTTGAATCTTGGCTAGAGGGAGCCCTTGTTGATGAAAAAGAGGTGACCACCATTTATTATGCTTGTTAATAGAGAGGCTATCTGAAACCCATTTCTATCCCACCACATCAAAGGTTTAATAGCCTCCCAGGCTCTCTAGATACTTTTAACAACAAAAGTGCCCTGTATCTGAACTGGCTCTGACATTATAAGAAGGGTTTGAAAACCAATCCCCTTCCAAGATGGTATGTAAACCAAGAAGCTATAAGAGGTGCAATGCCTCAATAAAACCTTCCAAGCTTCATTACTAGATAAAGCTCTGAGCACCTATTTAGCACATAGAGAAATTCCTTGTTTATGGGTAAACAAAAGGCCAAGCCCACTAGAATCTTTGGGGAGGAAGTAATATTTATTTCCAGGCAACCTTGTGGAAGCTATGAGAATTGGCTCCAAAGGCCCATAGAAAGTCACACAATAACTTTTACAACTTCATATAAGAGGCTTTAGAAGGCACCTAACATGAAGAATAGTAAACATGAGTAGTAGCAAGAAGTTTGGAGAAAATTTGGAAATTACTAGCCAGAGATAGCACCTTGGTGATTTAGTATTCCAACTTCTTCTCAATTCTGGAAAGAACAAAATTCCATAGCTCCATAGGAGAAGCTTGGAAGGCAAAGGAAATGCCCAAAAAAAAAAAAACCTCTCTATGCTGGATCCATTTCCAGCCAAACTGAGCCATCTAGGGGGGAGCTGGAAGAGAGGACTATCTGTAATATTGAGTCTTGTACCATTGGATAACAGAGCCAACAAATAAACAAAAAGTATCAAGGCATTGAAGAGATTCCTTCACATTAGATTCATCCTCAATGAGAGAGAAAATAATCATCAAGCTATTGAAAAGCTAAGCAGGTGACTAAGGTAGGGAAATTCCTTTGACGAGGCAAGTGGAATAGGCATTGGAAAGCAAATAACCAAACCCTTCCGCAGCTAGGACATACAAAGAAGGAGCCAAAGGGAAACCTTGGTGGATGGATCTAAAGAGACCAAAGGCTTTAGAATGATTTCCATTGATAGTGATGCAAGTAGAGGCATCCCCAAACAACATCTGAACAAATTGTATGAATTTGGGACCAAACCCAAGATGTTGAAGCATAGCCAAAATAAAAGGCCACTCAATCCGATCATAGGCTTTAGAAAAATAAATTTTGAGGAAGATGGATTTATGGTTTGACCTCTGAGCCCATTCCATGCCTTTCCAGACATCAATAATGTTATCAAGAATAAAACTAGACTTGATGAAACTAGTTTGTTCACGTTGAACAATCAAAGGCAGGATGTGAATTTTCAAGGCAAGAGCCTTGGCTATGATCTTGTAAGAGACATTAAGCAAAGTGATAGGTCTCCAATCAGAGATATCCTTTGGATCTCCTTCCTTAGGAAAGAACTTGATGTTTCCCTTATTGTTAATATCCCCTAGGGAACCAGATTGAAGGGCTTCCAAATAAAGATTATGGAGATCAGGGCTAATGTCATCCCATAAGGCCTTCTAAAATTTTTAGGGGAAACCTTCACATCTAGGAGCCTTGTCATCGACCATAGAAAAAATAGCCTCTTTAAGATCAATGAGAGTAAGGAGTTTATTACAAAAATACTATTGATTAGTTGATATACGGCTAGGAGCAACTGCCAAACATTCAACAAGCGCTTGGTCTCTTGCTAAAGAATTTCCCTATGCAGTGAACACTTGCTCATAATGTCAAAAAAAGGGTTGTAGAATATCAAGAAGTTCTATAAGTAAGTTGTGACCTTTAAATTTTTTTATCCAAGTGGCATTATGGAAAGATCTAAGAGCCAAGAAAAATTCCTTAGAAGCTCAATCTCCCACTTTTAACCAGTGAAGTCGAGCCTTGATCTGAGCACCTTTGACAGAATAGTTGTCTGCAACTTGTTTCTAGTGTCATATCTAAGAAAGCTAGATTTGTAGATCTGAGTTGAAAGGATCAACAATTAGAGTTTCAGAGGTAGTACAAATCTCTTTAATGGTAACCTCATGTAAGATCTTTGGCAAAAATGAGCAAGTTTCCTGCCATAAATGCAAAGAAATTTGGTAGTATGGGCGACGACATCATTCCACCACTGAACCCAACCAATAGGTTGATGAGGGTGTGGCTATAAATTCTAGATTTGGTGAATGTGGGCCAGAGTAGGCTTGTGACTCAACAAAGAAGTATTGAGGTAGAATTGTGTTGTGGGAGGCTGTGCCTTAGTTTTCTACCAGTCAATGCCAAAGGCAATGGAGAAATGATCTGACAAAGTCACATCAATAAGTGGAGTGACTGGTAATTTATGATTATTTGAAAAGTTAAAAAATGACTGCGCCAAAATTATGGCACGATTAAGTCTTTTAAAAATCCTATCAAAGCCATCTCTATAATTAGAACAAGTATGCCAAACATCACCAGAATGGTGGCAGCCAATATTGGGATAAAAAGACCCAATTTATTATGCATGTAAAACTAGGCCTCTCTTTCTCCAACTGTCCAATAAAAAGGAAAAATCTCATCTTTGTTAGACACCACCTAAACCATATTGAAGTCCCCACATAAGAGAAAGGTTGTAGGTGGAAGAGAATCAACAAGCCATCTCCAAACATGTGATCTTTCAAAAACATGATTGGGGGCATATACATTAACTATCCCAAAAGAATGATTCTCAATAAAAAAAAAAACCCATACAACTCTCTGCATGAAGTTAGAGTCGTGATTAACAAGAGAAGAATGCCAATGAGGAGAAATAAGAGTAGAAACTCCACCTTGACCAGCTTCATGTTGAGAGGAAAGAACAAGGCTATCAGGCCAGATAACATGACATGTAGCCTGAAGCATAAAACCAAAATTTTTTACCTCCTGAAGACACAATATGTCCAGGCCAGAAGCTTGTTGACGAGCATTTCTCAAAGAGTATTTTCTAGGTAGGTTCGTGAGACCCTACACCTTCCATGAGATGTAATTCATGAGAAAACCTCAAGAATTTCATCCTCATCCCCAAGAGAGGAGAAACTATTGTGACAAAACTCAGAATGAGGACCCTCATCAGAGAGGAGATGTCTCTTTTTTGACAACTCTCCTTCTTTGCACTCAACATGTCCATAAGGGCTATGAGAGAGACACAAAGTTGGGGAATAATATATGGCTAAAATCGCTTGTGGTATGTGAACCAAAGGAGGTCTGGCGACAACAATAGCTACATTACTCCCCTATTGAGTAGGGTTTGAAACAAGTGGTGCCTTTTCTGGTAGCCCAACTAAAAGAGAGGTGCCATCACCTTTAGTAGCCTCAGGGCCATCCTGCGGTTTTGAAGCCGACGTAGTCTTACCCTTATGATCCAAAATGGTCCATTTGTCCTTCTTCTCTTCCTTTTTCAGAATCTCTTGAGGATGAGATCTTGAATTTTTAGGAGACGACTTAATTCTAGGAACTGCCAGAGGGAAATCCTTGATCTTGTGCTCCACCGAATGGCACCAATAGTGCATGTGTTTGGAAAATTTAGATAGATCACCTTATGAGTGAAGGTATTACCACCCAATTGAATCTCAAGGGTTTCTTTAAGATCCCAAGAAAGATCAACTTCAACACATACCCTCTTTTGAGGGTGGGCATTAAAAAATGGTCATGTCCAAGATAGACCACTTTATTGACCTTTTACGCAATGGTTTGAATGAAGGCCAACAAGGAAAGGGAAGGCCAAGAAACTTGACCCACATAGGCACCCTAAGATTTTTGTTATTTGAGACGGTGAAGTCTCAAGACCAGCGCTAAAAAAATAAGAGGGAAGACTTAAGTCCACGACCCAAAAAATAACCTATAAAAGTATGTTTCTCTAACCAAACACAAGCATTATCAAAATCCTAAGCATGAAGCACAACATCAGGAGATGGCATACCTCATGAAACACCTTCTGGATGAACTTGCGAGGTATCTTTCTTGGAGGCACCATTATCAACCGTCACCACACATCAGCAAAAACTATTGAGCTAAAGATGGTCGTACCATTAAATACCTAGGCTAATCCCACATTAAATGTGGTATGACAGGACAAGAAGGACACAAAATAGAAGAACATGAATCAAAACCCTAGTAGATCCCGTCAGATCATTTCACTGTATGATCTTTTTTGATAAATCTATTAAAATCTAAATAAAATATTAAATTTAAAAATCAAATCATGAAAATAATGTTTATGTTAGGATTTTAGCTAGGTGGAGTGAAGTTCAATAAATAAATATTTTTTCCAGAGAATTAAATGTCAAATTAATAACGTTGAAAGTAAAGATGCGAAAATATAGTATTTTATTATTAAAATTTTTTAACATTGAAGGGAAGGGATGAAGGTTTATCACAAGATGATAAAAATCACATCTTTAGAGTAAATAGTAAAATATAAATATAAACATAACATCCTTAAAAAAGATTGTATTTTCATTCTTGCAAATGTTGAAGAGGACACTCAACCTAAAATCATGTCAAATTGGGGTATTCTCGAAAGGGAGAAACTGATAATCTACTAAAAAACCATATTCCATGAAAAGTGAGAAAATCTATAAGGTTTTTAGAAATCATAAATTTAAATCAAATCTTCTTAATCTCTATTGGAAAATCATAAGAGATTCTTAAGAGACTCAAATTATTAATAATATGAACACTAATAATGGAGAAATCCCAGATGAGAAAGATGATAATCGATAAGGAAAATGTAATGAAGAATACACGAGGAAAAAATAAGTCAACTAAGAATTAACAGTAGGTTGACTAGATGACACGAAATCTATAATGCTCAACTTCTATAGAGAATCAAAGTTGCTAGCATTAATTCAGCTAACTAATTAGACTAATAAGAGGAGAACTTTATATTTATATTCTTTGTGGGACTACAATAAAGAATGATTAGTCAAGGTACCATTTCTAACTCTTTAATCAAGGATAAAGGTACTAAACCTAGTCTTATGAACTAAATGAGGAATGACATCAATAGAAACCATAAGTGTCTTATAGTATTGGTTAGAAAATATGTATTTTAGTTTTTTCTCTCAACAAGAAAGGAAAATGTTTATATATTTATGAAATAAAATTAGGAAGAGCTCTTTAATTCTTTGTTTTGATAGTTAAAAGGCAAGAATCAATAATGCTTTGGCTAGAGGGAAGTCTTGGCAATTCATAATAAGAGACCACAAGATAAACCATTCATTGATTGAATGTGTTAGAGTAAATATAATTTACTCTAGTTAAGTGCTTTAGTTTCTTGGGTGGTAAGTGCTTTATATAATTACTCATTTCTCTTATATGAGAATCTCAATTAATTCAACAATAATTCATATCATTGCATTGTAAGATTTTGTATTTAATCTCATTTCTCTTCATTGCTCTCTTGTGGTTGATAAATTCCTGGTTTGATCCCTCAAAATCTATAGCGTCATGGGTTCCAATTTTTCCAACATGGTATCAAAGCGTGCTTAAGGAAAATTATCTTCCTAATTAGAGATTCAAGGATTTGACAAGAGATCCAATTTTCAACCTTCCTACAATATTATTTGCAGATTCAATGTTATTATAGCATTGTAAATTCTTCAGATTTTTAGAAATTGTCTCCATTGAACTGGCAGTTACATTAGCGATGATATTTTCTATTCTATAGATTTTAAAGGTGATATATTTGGAGTACTTCTCTGGTGACAATCATCAAAATGGGTATCTTTCAATGCTGATCAATCTTCATCAATCACTTTTGCACACCCCATATACCCACCATTGTCATCTAACTAGGTTGTCGGTTTTGTTTATCATATTTAAAGGTTTAAATTAGATATCTATATTTTTGAATAATTATAATAGTTTTCTATGAATCCTACACTTCATTCTTGTTTTATCATATTGAAGAGGGGGAGATATAGGAAATGGAGAGATTGCATCATTATCCATCTTAATGGTATTTATTTATAGTTGTAATTGCATAATCATGATCATCTTCCTAGTACACCTTGTTAGAGTATTGCTTGGAAATGTTATAGGGTTAAAGTCTTAGGAATTATTAATATTGATGTTGATAATGACATCTTGGAGTCTATTATTTATTTTGAGTGTCTTAATGCTCTTTGGACTCATATTTTGGAGTTATATGGACATCTTGATACTCACCCATTCCAAGAAAATCCTATTGTATCTAGTCTTTCTTCAACAAAGATATCATAAAACTGTGCTCATTTGGAGGTTTTAGACACTTTAGTTGAGGTTACTTTAGAGGTTCCTAATTCTTCTTTAGAGGTAATTTCTCTAGCTTCACACTCATTTACTTATTCTTTAGAGCCACTAATTGAAACTTCCATCATTCATTACCAATAAGACTATCATTATTCTTCACATTTGGTTGGAGGACATATTTAAATGTATTTGTCTTTGGGTTTTTTTCTATATTAGTTTCCACATTGTTCTAGTTTGTTACATTCTCATTTGTTTGGGCATGTACCTTCATAGATTATGGCATCAATATCTTTCATGGACAAGGAGACAAATGAACATTTTTTAGAGATGTGATCCAGTACATTTTTCATGATTCCATATTTCATTACATATCTAGAATGAGAATCATAGTTGCATCTATACATGTTTTTGTTTCTTCCTAAGAGGAGACACATAATTTTTAAGTGTTGGATTAGTTTTTGTCTTCAAACACTTACCATTCTTGTATGATATTATTCATTATGGGGGGCATACATAGCCTCTCATCTTTTCTATTATGGATGGGAAATAATTTGTATTCTCATGACAGGTGTATTTCTTGGGGGGTATTGATGTGAGACCTCCATACATCACTTCACCTTCTAAATATCTCTTTTTTGGGGAGGTATTTTTTCCCATGAGGTTTTATCATTTTCTTTTTTTTTGACAGATTAGTTGTGTATGGGTACCTAACATGGTCTAGTATCCAAGACCCACATATTGTATCTTTGTATAAGTCTTTCACCATGTGCATAATAGTTTCACTCCTTAAGTTTCTCTTAAATAGTGTGTTGGAATAAATATAATTTACTCTAGTTAAGTTTACTTAGGGAATTTTTCCCTTTATCCCACATTGATTATGTTTTTAGTTTCTTTGGTGGTATGCGCTTTATATACTCAGTCATTACTCTTATACGAGCATCCCAATATAGTCAATAGAAATTCATATCATTGCATTACAAGATTTTGCATTTGATATCATTTTTATTCACTTCTCTCTTGTGATTGATAGTTTCTTGGTTCAATCCATTGAACTTTACAACTTCACGGGCTCCTAATTTTTCTAATAGAAAGGTTTGTATGGGAATCAATTTGTTCCTAAAGAAGCCAAGACTTGATATTCTACTACAAGTTCTAATTTCCTTTAATAAAATAATAGATTTAATTTGAATTGGATCAATCATATTAGTGAGAGATCCAATGTATAGATATTGAACCACTTTGACTATTTAAGTACAAGAAACCTAGATTTGATACTGTACTTGATATTATATATGATTTATAAGAAAATGGAGTGGCAATGTACCAAGTATATGTTAAAAAGGATCAAATAAGTTTATATATATTTTGTATGACCATGATATGCAAGAATATGATGCCCATGGAAATATGGTGTGAACACCATGACAAATGGAAATAATGATACAACAATACAAGAAATTAGAGAACATGCTAAAAAATCTTGAAATAACCAAGTTTTTCCTCCTAGTTGAGATGAAAATTAATTTGTTATGGATTTTTTGACTGGTAGAGTAATAGAAGTGATGATAGAAATCTTATCAATAATAAGTATGTATATCTCACATGGATTAGAAAGGATATAACCCTGTGATTATAATTGGCTTAGATTTGATCAATGGATTATGAGATAATTTGGATCAAATTTAATGGATTCTTTGTAGGATGATCAATCTGCTACATTTCAAAATTAGATTGTATTGATTAAGATTGATTATATTGTATTAAAATATTTTAATTAGTTATATGGAAGGAGGATAAATTGATTGGTTAATAATGAATTGCATTAGGGATATAATAATCAGGAGAGATGAATGGATATGAACAAATGATAAGGTTATCAAAATTTTGGTTAGAAATGTAAGGATAAAGGAATTGAGTGGATGGATGGTGGTAATAGATCAACAATAGAAGGAAAAAGCTCCAATGACTATGTTTCAAAGGAATAAAATTTTCCACATTGTATATAGTGCAATTAAGGATGGAAGGATGGTATACACATGGAAAAAGACATCATGGGTTAGGGAGGAGATGATGGTGGAGGAAGTAAAGTTTGTATTATCTAATATCTAGAGGTATTTACAATCCTATCTTCATCAAGATCAAAATAGAAAAAGGATTATGGTTTCTAATACCTGATGGAAGAAAGAAGATAAGATAAAGGATAGGAAATGTGGATTAGACAAAGTAGGAAGGATAGTATGGATGAATCTTCCCCCCAAGTAAAGAATAAAAGAGAATATGAATGAAAGAAAAATTGAAACCACGTAATGACAATTTCCATATAACCCATAGGATGAATCTATGCAATCAAGTATTCAAAATCTATATACAAAAGAGAGTAGACAACATACCCAACAAAAGATGACATAATGTATACCCTTAAAAACCCATAGAGGAGCTCAATATGGGATCTTTAATTTTTTCTCGAATGAAGCCAAAAAAATGAAATAAGGAAATAATTAAAACATGAAACATGAAAACTAAATCTTATACATTAATTCACCTAGCTTTTCTAATTGAGTTAAATGAAGTACGACTAGTCCTGCACTTGGTTTTTTCTTTTTGATGAGTGATGAATTGAATTTCATGGTTCTTTATAGCATCCATGTGATGTTTAGATTAAGATTTATAAATGAAGAAAATAACTATATAAAGATACAATAATGGAATATAATAAAAAAATAGACCAAAGACCAATTGAAAAATGGTTGTCCAAGATGAAATATGAAATAAAGGGTTGAAATTAAAGGAGATGATTGTGGTATTGGCCTTGAGAAAAGTCTTAAATTTTCACAAGTTGGATTTTTGATAATGGAACATGTCATAGTGTAATATCTAGGTGTGATAACATATGCACTAGCTCTCAATTATGAAGTCTAATGAAAGAGACAAGTAGGAGCTTGGTATAGTGGCTACCTTAGGACATGGATAAGAGGTAGTGTTGTTATGGATTGAGACTTATATGCTCACACTTGTGTGATCATAATGATATGACAGGGAGACTTTCCAATGAAATCAAGTTTAAATATTGGTGATATGAATAGAGATTTGATGGTTAAGAGAAAATGGGAAAGGACTATGGATAAGGTATAATTAGTTATCAGAAAAGAAAGTAATAGGGACTCATTACACTAAATCAATAAATTATATATTATTTAATTGATTTACATGGGGGATTTGGAGGTAAATTTTTTTTTTATTTAATGGCTAGAGTGAAGTAAAGTTTGACATGGTTGTTTATGGATAAAATAAAGTGTCTACATATACAAAGGATAGCATTCTTGTATGATATGAAATACCAAAGTGAATTTTCATCCATGAAGAGTGATACTATTCACATTATATTTTTTGAAAAATCCTATTACAAATTCTAGTCCTTTATAAACTTTCTCGTATCAACTCATTTGTGAAGTTTTTTGTGAATATTTTTGTTTCTATAGTTTTTCTTATGTCAAAGCACCTATGAAACACACTATGAATAAGATCATAAATAATACTGATATATTTATTTAAATTATTTAATTTTAGGACTAAAGATGCATAAATTTAAGGAAATCAAGTTTTGACCATTTCAACACCAATCCTTGATTTCATTTTACAACATTGGAGTATGCCCATAAGAATTGAACTCCCAAGCTCTTTTTTTCTTGGAAACTAACTAAAGACTATATGGAAATTTTTTCATTTGTCATGAAGAATGAAGAAAAGTTAACCCTAGAGGGAATTATATGTTCAAATGAAGTACAACATACACAACAATTTCCTTAACCTAGAAAATAAAAAATCCAAGAAATGGTATTGTATTAAGCACTTTTTAGTGTTAATTATTTAATTAAAAAACATCCACACCAATGATTGATTACCTATTGGCATTGAAACAAGCCTTGCTTTCTTTTTAAATCCTTGTTTCAACATGAGGGTCCAATAGCAAACCTCCCATTCAAAACCATAATGGGAAAACCTTAAATTAAAGTGAGTGATCAGGGAGTGGACTGCATGGAAGTGAATGCCTTTCTGCTCACTGGTAATGGATAGAGACTGATAATGGATAGATAACTGTAACCCTTGGATTTTCCTCTAGCTCAAAAACCAAATCGATTAAAATTCGCTCTAAAGAAATTAGACTCTTTTATGCCATAAACCATTCCCTCCAAATTCCTACAAGAATTTCTCCCAATTAATGAGTCAATTATATAAGGATATTTAATTTAATGAGAAAAGGATTATATTAAATATTATAATTTGATCAACCAATATATTAAAAATAAAGTTCATAGATAATTATCATATACTTAATTTTCTTATTGAAGTAATGTAAAATAATACGAAAAGAGAGGTAGCAATAGACCATGAAGAGAATAAAATAATAGCTAACAGGAATAAATTAATGGAATAATTTTAAGAATATATAGTTTAGTGAGAAAAGAGTGAAATTTTGTCATGAAATTAATTTATATTAAATATGTAATTCACATCAAATGTTACTCTAAAATAATTGAATAAAGTATCACAAATTTTGCAAGTCCACCTAATTATTATATATTTCAAATTATTAGCTTGTAACCATTTACACAATTATTATAGAAAATATTAACAATTACATTCTTTAACTTTTATTTCTCATTATGTTAATGAATTATTAATGTTTTCAACTATGATTTGAAGCCAGTTTGATTTTCCTATTGTGTTAGTGTGTCAAATGTATCAAAGAGCAATTATGGTCAATTATTTCACTAATAAAGTATGATTTAAACAATCAAAATGAAACTAGATTGTTTAAATCATATTTTATTAGTGAAATTGACCACAATTGCTCTTCGATATATTTGACATGATAACACTACAAGGAAATAAAACCATCATTATTTCATCAAAATATTATTTATAAATTCATGCATTTTAACAATTTTTACTTTTTTCTCAATAGTTATAATTTTATAATTTATACACCTTGATATGCATCAATGAGTATTTCCCATGCTTCTTTAGAGTGAAAAATGCCACTAGTCCTTGGAAATATTGATTTATTAATTACACCTTGATTGGAAAATCCCAATTATTTCTCTCTAAACTTGTTTTATAATTTATTTTGTTATTTGCTATTGGGTATTCATTATTATAATGCATATAGGTAGAAGAAATTATGCACATTAGTTAGGTCACAAATTATATTAAGTAATTAGGAGGGATGCTACATGGACTAAGTTGTTTATCCCTCTATTATGTTATTAGGTGGAGTTATATATATATAAGTAAATATCATTGTAGGGATATTAGAAGAGTATGATATATTTTTAAGATCTTTTGGAGATATAGTGTGGAGTGACTATTCCATAAGGAGTATTGTATGGTGTTACCCTACCTAAAAGTTTTATTTGATTTACATAGTTGGATGAATTTGTAGGCATGAGCCACACATATCTCTAGTAATTTATATTCAATCATGATTAATGTTAGATGATTAAATCTATATGGTTTCAATAGCTTACCCCTCTTTTATGTTGTCAAGAGGAGGTTTATATAAATAAGGTGAATATCATTGTATGGATATGTGAAAAGTATGATATATGATTGAGATCTCTTGGAGATAGGGTGTGGAGTGGCTTCTTCCATAAGACATATTATATGGTGTTAGGTACCACACCTTAAAAGTTAATTCTATATTTGAGTATATTAGATATAAGGTATTTCATCCTATATGCATCTCTTGTACATTATCTTATAGAAATTATTATTTGTAGATCTTACCCTCCTTTATGTTAATAGTTTAACATAATCATATCTTTTGGTTATACATGACCTAATTATACATTCTTGCACAAATATTTAAACTTTAAGAATTTGTATCCTATTACAACAATAGTTAAAATAGTCTCCTTCAAATGTACGATGTACATTTGCTATCTTATTTAACATCATAAGATATGCACACACTAACAAAAGACATAAAGTCTTAAAAGATACTTGCTTATGGATAATTTGCTCATCCCAAAAATAAGAATCGTATAGAAAATATCTACACATTATTTACGCAATTTAGATCTAAAAACATTACAATTACCTCAAAATCTATAAAGAAAAACAAATCTCCCAAAAATGAACCTTCCATAAAACATAAATATTAAAGAAAATAAATTCTATACAGAAAAAAATAAAAAAAACAAAAAATTATCTGAATTGATTTTTTAAAAAATTGTGAAACTCCTAATAGTAAGAAAAAACCACAAATTATATGAATTATTTTTTTTGAATTTGAAACTCTAAGTAAAAAATATAAAAAAACCACAAATTATATGAATTAATTTTTTTAAATTTGAAATGCCATTGCAATAGAGAGCAAATTTTTCAAAATAAAATAAAATAACATGACTCCTTTTTTAATTGGATCTAACAATTACTATTTCTCACTCTGCTGCAACTTCTTTTATATAAGTAGTCTACACTTCCAAGAGCAAACCTTTACTATTGAAGAATTATAATTTTTGTTTTTGTTGTTCAACTAGAATTTTATAATAGCTCTCCTATTGATCTAGGTGGATCTCTCACTAAAAATTCAAGTTTCCTGAAATCTCCCAGAAGTAGCACCAGATCAAAGAACTCATCAAAATGGATTCAACGCAACTTGAATGGGCTCGGAAGGAGTTCATTTGCTCAAGTTATGGCCGGTCAAAGTTTGGTCAAACCAAATACAAAGGCTGTCAAAAAGGTGAAATTTTAACCTTTTTGAAACTGGTCAAAGTCAACATCATTGCGAAGGTCTTATCAAAATGATTCCGACAATATGCTATTTGTCGAAATCAGAGTTCGGATGCAAAAGTTATGACTGGTCAAAGGTGGGTTGACCAAATTGACCAGGATTGACTGATGATGTCATCATGCTGATGTGAAAAAAATGACGTGGCACTTTGCACCAATATGCATTTGACACGTGGCAGGTATAATGATGTGGCATTCTACCAATTTTGTTCAATCAGCAATGGACATGTGGCATTTAATGAGCAAATAAGAGAGTGTCACGTGGCACCCCACATGTGATGCCACATGGCACCTCAGAATGAGGACAGTTGAACCATTTGAGCAAAATGTGGTTGCTGGATTCGAACTTGCAACCTCTCATTTTTAAACCTTTAAAAATGTAGTTGCTGGATTCGAACTTGGAATCTCTCATTTCTAAACCTCCCACCACTGCCGCTGCACCACACGTATCAAGACAAGAAACCTAAATCTCCATATAATTCATTCCATAAGACTTATAAGACAAGAAACCTAAATCTCCATATAATTCATTCCACTTCTTAGTAGGCAATTTGAAACGCTCACTTGGAAGATCTAAACTATTCTGATCAGACTGAAAAGGATTATCTAGATTGATATTGTGAACAGTATCAAAAATAGAACTTAAACTTACAAGTTCTTCTTCTTCAGTATTGCTTTCATTCTGAGTATTCTGGAGTCCTGCCATCTTGGTTTGTTCTATCATGTGGGGTATAAAAGAGAGCGCTACCTTCCCTACATCTAAACACCTCACACGGCTCAACACGAGGACTTACTTCACGCAACAACCCAAATGGAACACTGAAGAAATACAGACCTTAAATCTAGAATAACGAATACAATACTTCTAAATAAAACTCAAAGTAAAAGTCTATTTTGAAACTGGCTCTGATACCAAATTTTGCACAAGCTCCAAGAAATAGGAAACGCACATCTATTTCATTACATCGGGTGCTTACATAAGAAATATAGGCCAACACCTATGATAATAATTACAAGGATGATGATACTGCAAATTACTTGCTTACAGGACTCTGACTTTGAAGACATACTACATCCAAATTAGTAGTCTGATTTCTGTTCTTCCTGAAAGGAAGAGAGCATACTCTCTATGCTGTCTAGAACTTATGACCAAGCTAAAGACTTTCTATCCTAAGAGACTCTCCGACTAAAACTTGCGACCAAAACTTGATTTTGAAAGTGAGGACTGCATCCCTTTTATAGGCAAGGAACCATCTTTTAGTTTCAAAAGAGTTTTACAAGCTTTGAAATCTGTCCATAAGAAGATGACACGTGTTCATCTTATTAGGAACCTTATCACATTGTCGGTGAAGCATCTCTAAAAGCTACTTTATTAAAGAAAACATTCTCTTGCAGGAATCTCGTCAGGAATGAGATAGAACAGTAACAAGAGAATGAGAACAACATCTTTTTGACATGAGAAGGATAACTCGTAATACTTTAAGGTAGTATTTTACCTCCTTTATACCATGGCAGGGTCCATGCCTCCTTTTCCTTCTGAGAGAAAGGTTGCTCAGATAAGTGACAACCCCACTTATTAGGTTTATGCCGTTGATGACCTCAGGGTGACCAAACAAAACCTTCTTCACCATCACTATCATCAACCAGTCTTCGACTGAGATTCTCTAGGCGTTCTTCCAAAGTTTCTTAATGCCAGAGAATACTACAAGTTAAACGAACAAATGCTTTATCACTGTGGTATTCAGGAAGGGTCTGAAATCTGGTGAAAATCCAAATTGGTTCTCTGGTTGTTACAAAATGATGCAGACTTCTTATTTCCATGGTGTCAGCTTGAAACTGAGATGGTCCATAATGGTCAAAGATGTACTGATTGATAGGATTTGACAAATATGAGTGGAAAATTAGTTTAAATAAGTAACCATAATTATTCACTGCAGGAAGCAAATCATGAGAGTGAGGAAATACTCCTCTGAAGAAATTCTCGAACGGATTAGCTTCTACTAACCATCTTCTTTGATGTGGAATATGAGTACTACTGAGAATATGGATTGGCCATTCAAAAGACGTAGTACCTGTCTGTGTATGCTGCAAGAAAACCTTTATAGCTTGTTCTGATGGTTGACAAGGTGTTTTCTGTATGATTGAATTTGTCAACAAATTTCTTGATGCAGTGAAATGAAGATTTCTCAAATCATAATAAATAGATTTTGAGACAGACAGAGTATCAATATTCCAATTAACATGACTGACAAAATTATAGCTTTCCTTCCTTTCTCTGATCATCCGAACATTATATTCAGGAACCGGCACATTATTAAATTTAGAAAGAATTACCTGATATCTTTCATCTTCATAACCATCAGCAATGTCCTAAATATTTGCATAAAGATGAAGGACAATATTATCTTGCTCAGCTTCTAATTCAGTGTTAAGATTAGGCTGATATACCTGTATATCTGAGACAGGCGCACTGAGACTGCGAACATGCTGAATTTGTTGATCTTGAAATTCTTGGACTACTTGTTCTTCACGTTGCATGACATCTCTTTGTTGAATCCATTCTTCCCATGATCCAGGTTGATCATACAAAACAATCTGTAAATTAGACAAAATGTCTTGTTGACTGTCAGTAACAGAATCTCTAAGATGAGCCTGAAGAATTTGAAGCTCATCTTCATGATACACAAATTGATTCAAACTATTGATGTTATTCAAACATCCTTCTCGACTGAGAAAATTTGCAAGAACATTTTTAGTACCTTCTATATGTTCTATATCAAATTCAAAGGTATCTAAAAACTGTGCCCACCTGAGTAATCGGGCTCTAACAACCTTATTCTTAGATTCTTTTTTGAAGAATCCAGGCAGATTTTGAAGATCACTTCTTAACACAAATCTTTGATCACCAATAAACAATTGAAACTTTTCAAAGGCATGCACAACTGCAAGTAACTCTTTATGAGTTGAATGATAATTCATTTCAGATCCTTTGAAAGTACCTGATTCAAATCTAACTATTTCTTCTTTCGAGTGCCCTTGATGTTCAACAACTTCTAAAAGTATAGCACCCCATGCTTCATGACTAGCGTCAGTTTGAACTATCTTCTTTCCTTTTCCAGGTATTCTTAGAGGTGGCAATTCTTGACATTGTTGCTTGATGGCTTCTATAGCCTGATTATGTTTATCAGACCAGGCAGGAGCATTCTTCCTTAAAAGCTTATTGACCTCTTTTCTGGCTTCTGCAATATTCTTGAAATAACCAGCAACATAATTTACCATACCTAGAAATTTCTGTAAGCTTTTCTTATCTCTTACCTCAACCTTCTGAATAGCTTTCAATAAATGATCTTGAGGGTAAAGCTTACCATTGGGTTCAATACGAGTACCGATGAAAATCAAACTTTCGGTACACCAACTCAATTTAGTAGGATTCAAACAAATTCCATGAGTTTGGCATATAGACAAAAACTTCTTTAAGTGCTCCAGATGAGATTTATAATCTTGACTGAAGATTAAAATATCATCTATATAAGGTTGGATAAATTTAGCATATGGAGCAAACATTCTATCTATGAAACTCTGAAAAATAGAGGGAGCTATTTTTATACCAAATGGAAGTACATTCCATTTGAACAAACCTTGGGGTACTGAGAAAGTAGTTTTGTAGCGATCCCTCTCATGCACTGATATCTGCCAGAAACCTTTTGTTAAATCAAACTTACTGAAAACATTACAACCTTGTATACGTTGCCAAATATAATCCTTGCTGGGCAAAGGATGTTGATTGTTAGCAAGACAACTGTTTAAAGGCTTATAATTCACAACTAATCTTTTCTCAGCAAGTTCACTACCATGCTCATCTTTTTTCGGAACATACAGCACATGGCATGAGAAAGGACTAGAATTGGGTCTAATCAATTTCTTTTCTAGCAAATCAGTTATTTCTTTTTCAAACAATTCTTGTTCAGCTCTTGACAAAATAAAGTAATTGGCCTTGCATTTTGGAAATTGATCATTACCTTCAGTATCCTGTTTCATAGGTAATGTGCATACAAACTGTCGATCATATTTCTGCAGATCTTTGGTTAAGACAGTAGCAGCAAAATCAGCTTGAATTTGTTCCAACTTAAACTGCCAAATAAGATAAAAGTTGTTATTGAATGGTTGGTGGGGGTCGAACCCACGCCCTCCGTTCAGCTAAAGGTAGTGCCGACCATGGGCGGTATTTTATTTAAAACAATAGCTGGCCGATATTTATTAACAACATAGCTATAAATGGAGGAACAAACAATTGTTCATGGATGGTTACAAATTGACCATAAAAAAGAAAGTTATGAACAAAATTTTATATATCAAAATAGGATTATTTTTTGGTTATAATTGTTAAGCCCATTGTGGCAAATTTTTATGTATAAAATATGTCTTATGGCTTTTGTAAAGGCATTCAGGGAAGGATCTAAAGGTGATCCAAGAGATCCAAGTCTGCTAGAGAAAGAGAAGAGTGATATGAGTGACACTTTCTCATTTTTATTCTTCTAATGTCTGGAGTAGGTTCATAAGCGCGTTTTGCTTTCTTGAACCCTTGTTTAAGGCGAAGGTAGAAATTTTTGTAATGCTTGTGAGAAGGTCCCAACATTTTATAAGAAGAAATAGAATGATTTGTGTTCAAGAGAATCTGGAGACGTAGCTAGAGATTGGTGAACTCCGTTATCAACTCTCTCTTTTTTTACTTGTGCTTATATGTGCTATTAGTTTTACTTAACTATCATTTAAGTTTTTTATTCCGCATTGAACTAAGTTGAAGTGGTTAAGTTAAGTGGCATAGAGGTTAGTGTTTCAATGCATTGCACTAGCACATTGGGTTTCAGAACACTTAGTTTGCTGTATTTTCCTTTCATCTTGTTCACATAATAGAACAATCACTTTGCAATTAAATTGTTTAGATCCTAAACCAGATCACCTATTAAATCATGGAATAGAGAAACAATGCACAATAATAATCATCAAATTCAAATATATAAATATGTATACTCATAACCTATATATATTCCTCACCTTTTAAATTTGATACCATAAACTACAATTTCTTTTCTGAATAGTTACTAACCAACCAAAAGATCAACCTGTTTGAATTTTAGCTCATTTACACAGTTGAAAACTCTCAATCTATTAACTTTTACTAAATACAACTACATTGTTGGTGATAAATTACACACTTTAACATCAATGCTCCTCCTATTTCACATCAGAACCTTATCAAACATATTAAACTTTAAGATTGCCCCCCTTAATTAAAATAGGATGAAATGTACCCTTGACCAAATTTTAAAAAATAGAAAACACAATAGATTTTCGCTAAATTTTATTTTATGGTCGAAAACAACAAAAAAAATTGAAAAAACAAAAATTTGACATTTTTTTAATCTTCAATACATTTTATAAGAAGCTATTACAAAAGATATGAATATTACAAACAATAATTTTTTAAACTAAAGTACTAAAACACTAAATAGATTTATAAACATATTCCAATGAATGATGACAGGGCAATTTTCCTTTGGTAGATAATAAACAAATCCATGGCCATTATCGGTTGAAGGCTTCAATTATATCAGCCAAAGGAAAATCCCCTGTAATCATTCTCTGGAACTTCTCCTGCACAGTTTAGAGAGTTGATAAGCTATACCTTTATAAAGCTATGAAAGATGTGGTTATAGAAGGATATTCAGTAAGCATATTGCAAAATCCTCTGGACATTCCTTGAACATACCATAATGATGCTCTTTATTCACCACCTAAGCATAATGAAATTAATTGCTAATCTTATTCAGGCTATACATCTGAGACAACATTTGGCATGCTCATGAGTTAGAAGCTTAAGAAAGGCCTATGATTAAACCCAACAAATCCATTCTATTAATGGAACTTTATGCTCGAATACTAAACATGTTTACAAATTGTCAAAATAAAAAAACACAAGTAGTGAAATTATAACACCATAATATAAGACTTAATTTTCCTTTTCAAGAGAGTTGAATTCTAGTCAAATTTTAACAGCAATGAACTTTAAATTAATGTGGTTCAATCGAATGAGAGAAATTTTGTCAGAATAGACTCTTTGATGCCTTGAATATTATCAATCTGATTGTCGGAATAGACTTGCATATGCCGAATGGATATTCTTAGTACTATTTGTAAAGATGATATAATTTTTATTTAAAAATAAAATAAAAGTGATATAATGTACCAACCATAAAATGCTATCCAAATAGAATATATGAAAGAAGAATATCCATTAAAGGATATCCATTGAGTATATGCCTTGTTTGGAGAAGAGAGAACACAGTAAAATGTTGTGAGAAAAGTTAGTTAAAGCACCAGAATATTTCCTTGCATTCACCTGGGAAACTTTGGTGATGAATAAAGCTAGTTAAAGCAATAGTGCTGAGTAGTATCTTTTTTTGTTGGAGGTTCAGAATTTCTTTGGCTAGAGTTAAGGTCTTATGGTTATTCATTTTGCCAAAATTTGTCCAGACACGATTCAACCTCATCTCTTATGGTGTCCAAACCATGCACTCAACAAGACTTGATTTCTGGTAAGCTCATTGAAAACCAAACAACTTCACCAACATACCAAAAACTCATTGATAAGCATCATCTTTAAAAAAGAATGTTCGAAATTTTTTTCTATATACTCCTCTAAACAAAAGATATATTCATTGTATATCATATACTAGGTTTCTATTTACATTTGGTTTGAATTTATTATATTTTCATGTTCTTTTAAACTTCAATTTTTTTAAAGGCGTATTCCTATTCCGATTTGGAGGACAAACTAACACACGATTTCAAATCATTTATAATGTCTTTATAATTTTGATGATGCTCATTAGGATTTTCTTTATAACAATCTTAAGTAACAAATTAATGGGTTTTCTGTTTTCATGTCTTTAATAAATATAGCAAGTCAAAAGTAAAATGGTAAATACAGAAAAACAAAAGGAACCATTGTGGATCTTCAAATCATTATTAAAATCATATTATTTCTTAAACTCCTTCTTGCTCACATTTTGAGTAACAAAAGAATATTGGAATCTCAACAATCTTTATAGGTTTTATCTCGTCTAGACATCTAACTTTAATTAGAACATGGTTAAGCTCTCTATAAAATGTACTATTGATCAAATTTCAAAAATCAAAAAATACAATAGATTTTCGTCAAATTTTCAGCTAAATTTTTAGCATCTGTTCTTCATGATCTTAATGTTTTGGGGTTGAAAACCACAAAAAAATTGTAAAAATATCACTGTGTTTTTGCAAATCTAGAAAAAAGAAGTGATTTTTTTTCTCTTTGGTACATTCTGTAGGGAGCTTAACCCGTGTCCTTTAATTAGATGTAGGTGGTTTAAAATTATATTTGTAAAGTAAATATGATGGAATTAGAAGTTATTTTTACTATATCATTATAATTTATTTTGTAATATCATTACATCCATTTAATGAGCGATCTAATAACACTATTTCAATTTAAGCTAGCATCATTTTCAAGTGAGTGACATGGTTAGGTTTAAGGTTCAATGAAATTGTATTTAATTTCCAGGCATTGGTGTTTGTTAGGAGTAAGCATATTTTGTTTGATATATTGAGAAAGCTTGTTATTCTATATATTGCATTCTAAAGTAGACTTGTATTCTAAGGCAGACAAGATATATGTAATAGAGGATAATATTAATACATAATTATTCAATTGAATGGATATAAGTAAGGTTTATATGGTTCAATTAATTTCTATCCATAAGATTAAAACATGCTAGTTTAAGTCTTACATTATCTTTCAATCATTTCAAAATTAAAATAAATAATCCAATTATTGACTAGCTGATAAAGTTATTATAATAATAGAGGGCTGAGAGTCTTAGTTCCATTAGAGAGAGATTCTTGTAGTAAAGCATGAAGCCATGAGATCTAGTCTCCCCAACCCACATGGTATCGAAGGATGTATCACAAATCATGTTAAAAGTTAGAAGTTGAGTCACTTGGAAGAAGTTCATATAAAATTTATTTTCTACTCAAGCATTAGAGACCATAAGTTTTGATCTTAAAGGACCCCTAATTTGCCCTTCCCAATACATCACTCCCTGTCCAACCTCCTCCCATGCATTTTTCTTCCCTTGCAATTTTTGCTCACTTTCTCCCACACAATATTACTACACCACACATTTTATTTTTTCTTTTTTCCACACCCTTGTGATGGTTCTCTCCAAAATGTTTCTTCCATCCTCCAATCTTTCACAGATGTCCCTAGCCTACCTTAAATCTCTCATTCCAGAACATTCTATGAGAAAATTAGCTATGGTTGTAGAATGTGAATTTACACTTGCAAATTGCATCTACTTGAATTTTCTAAATCCTTTCAAAAAAATCAATTTTTTTATTTTATATTCTGAAATCCATATTCCCATGACACCACATTTCTTTCAAGCATTTTGTCAAACGCTTCATGTGATTTGTTTGGGCTTTTCTCCTCCTACCATTCTTTTCATCACCATTAGAGGTATAGACTTAGTTCCCCATTGTAAAGTTATTTCATAAGACTGATCATAAGATCTTGTAAAAATAACTTCAGTGATTTTGATACAAAAGGATGTACTACCTGTGCAATCTTGTCAATGTCTTTATCAACTTGCATTATCTTTTCAATAAAAGATTAGAAATCATACTACTTGGGATATATATGATCTAGTACAAACCATTGCACACTTTAAACTATCAACAATACTAGGGAAAATTAGACATATATCTTCAATGTCATTAATAAATTTAGTCCAAATATTTCTAAAGTCAACTTAGTACCAACCAAAAATGAAATACTCACTGGGTTACAGTCCTACATTTTAAATCTATGCAAAATGGTGTCAACATGTGCTTTCCCCAAGTTAGCTAAAACCTTTTGTGAACCTGATCCGTAGTGAATTCCATCCCAAGAATCTATGTAACAACTCCTAAGTCCTTCATATCAAATGTGCTAGAAAGTTAAGTTTTGAGCTTGCTAATCACTACCTTACTCTTACCAATAAAAAACATATCATCAACATACAAGAAAATAATTAATAAATAATAATCAGTAGCCAATATAAGTATAATTATCTTCTTTATTTCTAATATAACCCAACATTAATGCACATGCATAAAACTTATAGTTTCACATCCCAGGTGAGTATTTTAAACCATACAATGATTGCTTTAACTTGCAAACCAAGTTTTATTTTCATTTCTCAACAAACCTTAAGGTTTTTACATATAAAATCTCTTCTTCAAGATCCCCATGCAAGAAAGGAGTTTTAACATCCATTTTCTCTTTCTCAAAATCACAAGTAGTAGTAATAGATAATAGTAATATAGTATAACTCAACTTAGCAATAGAAGAGAATATTTCACCAAAATCAACTCCTTCTCTCTAGGAGTATCCCTTGGTCATCAATCTAACCTCGTGCCTCTCTAATTGGCCATATGCTCTAAATTTCTTCTTAAATACCCACTTGCATCTAATGGGCTTTATTCCTTTGGTAAAACCAATAAGATCCTAGGTGAACTGCAACTATCCAAAGCTATTATCTCCTCCTACATGTCCTACAAACAATATTCACTTTCTTAGGAAGAGAGTACCTCCTTGTAATATTTAGATTCATAGAAAGTACAAATTAAGAAAATTCATAATGTAAATATGGTGGGATATACATGTCAACTGGATTTTATTGTCTTGTGGACCTTATCAAAGATTAAGTAAGAGGTTATTCCTCTTTATAGTCAACCTTTCTATCACCACATAATCTTCTAAACTTTCTCTTGAACTTTCTTATTCTTCTCCATCTTCTTATCCATCACTCTGTTCTTCCACATGTGCATCTTCTTACTTAGTTTCAAAATGCATTGTCCTTAACTTTTCATTTGGTAATTCTTCACCCTAGTTAGCTATAAATTCCCTAAAAATTAGATATCTAGAAAATATCATTTTTTGGGTTAGAGGATTCCAAAGATTATAAACTTTTAGATTGTCACCATATCCCTTAAAGATTCATTTTTGAGCTTTTGGATCCAATTTCGGCCACTTCTCTTGAGACACATGAATACACGTCTCAAAACCAAAGATCCTTAAATGTGAAACACAAGGCTTTTTACCAAACAATGTTTTATAAGGTATTTTATCAATAAGAGCCTTACAAGGACATATATTAATCAAATAGAAAGTAGTATCAATAGCTTCTACATAATTTTTTTTATCTAGCTTAGCACTACTCAACATGCTCCTATCTCTTTCTATTAATGTATGGTTCATTCTTTTTGCTACCCCATTTTGTTGGGGAGTGTAAGGTTAGTATTTTTCCTAATAATTCCTTCATGTTTATACAACTCATCAAATTACCTTGGGAAATATTCACCCACATTATCAAGTCTCAATACTATCTTATAATTTAATTGCTTTTCAACCATTTCCTTGAATTCCTTAAGTAAAAAAAATCAAATTTTGAATGCATGAAATAAATGAAAGTATAGCTCGCGACATCATCAATCAAGGAAACATAATACCAAGAACTATTTAAAGAGTTAATACCCACTAGACCACATACATCCAAATGAATAGTCTCTAAATTTAGCTTATCTTTATTAACTCCTTTAGGAAATATAGATCTATTTTGTTTACCAAGAACATAGTGCTCACATAAATTACTCAAGTACTAACACAATAATAAGAAACCCCTTCAACTAGTTTCTTATCTAGAATGGTCTTGAGACCTTTTTCACCAATGTGACCCAATCTACTCTACCACAACATGCATGCATTTTCAGTCCTAGTTACAAAAGATGAATTACAAGTAGCAGTAGCATGCAACTTAAACAGAGTTCATGTATGAGATCCTTTAGAAACTACCAAACTTCCCCTTACCAACTTACAACCAGAATTATCAAATGTTGCATTCTATAATCATTCAATTTTGAAACTAAAATTAAACTTATTGTAAGATCTAGAATATGTAAAACATAATCAATAGAAAAACTCCTCCCATTACTAAAACACAAATTTACCTTTCCTTTACTAACAATCTTCACTAAGGTGCTCTCAACAAGAAAAAAATCTCCTTCATCATATTCCTTATACTTAAAAAACCACTCCTTATGAGGAGTCATATAGTATGAAGCACCTAATTCAATAAGCCAAGAATCATTACTAACATAATTAATTGAAATAAATAAAGAATCAAAATCACCATCATCTAAAGAATTCTCGCTAGAAGTATCAATTCACTTTGTCTTATTTCTACACTCCTTCACATGCTCTCTCTTACAATAGTTCCAACTCTTTACTCTACTCTTTATGGGGGTCTTAGAATGTCATTTTGACTTGTCCTTCTTCTTCTCATTCCCTTTAGGCCCTTTCTCCTTAGGCCTTCCTTGCACATACAAGGCCTCTTGGGAGCTCACATTCATAGTCTTCCTTCTCATACATGTGGCATCAATTAGATTTTCCTAATAATTACACAAAAAGAAAATCAACAAGATACATTTATCTTCATCTTCTATCTTAATATCTTTTGAAGAAAACTGACTTAAAATCAAATTAAATGCATTTAGATGTTGAATATTAGAGTCACCTTCTTTCATTTTAAAATAATACAAATTTATCTTTTCAAATATATTTTGATAGACAAAACCTTAGTTTGATAGATATCACCTATTTTCCTCTATAGATCATAGATTGTGTCTTTTGTAGAGACATTCATGAGGATAGAGTCCAAGAGAAACAATCAAATTGGTCCTCATACCTTCTTGTTTAACTTATTTTACTCCCCATCTAGTAATCTAGAACCCCGTGGTTTCTTTTCTTCTAAAATTGGAAACCACTAATATCTCTCTTCAAGAAAATATTTAACTTTCAACATCGACATCTTGTATCAAGTGCCATTAAAATTTTTAATGTCTTGTTAAGAGGTAGAAACCATGGTATACAAACTTTCTCAAATCTGCAAAATACCCACAAAATAAAAGCTCCAATTGCAATGAAAAAACTTTAAAACTTAAAGAGAAACATCCGTCCCTCAACATAACTATTATTTGTGATACCAAATTTTATAAAACAAGGTTAAAAAATCTTTCAATATGAACTTAAATTTAATATTAATACAAGTATGAAACCAAATATTAACCCCCAACAAAGTGATTGTAGAATCAAAACAAGAACTAAAACCATTGCAAATAAAACATTAGATTTACATGGAGAAACCCTTTTGGGAAAAAAATCCACCATAGAAAGAGAGGAAAGTATATTACTAATGCAATAAAGAATACAACAACAATACACTTCTTATATACCTCTATATAATTTGGTAGTACTCTCTTACCCTGGAAACTAAACAAGACTGAATGAATAATACCAACTGATGGCACCAATTTATAATAGTTTGTGAGGATGAATACCATTGTGGTATAAAAAAAATAGACAATAAAACTTGAAAAAACCTCACACCCACCCCCCCAAATGGTCTCTTATAGATTCGCTGACAACTGTCATAAGATATCTCTCATGCATGTCCAACTATGGAAGGAATCTATCATAAATCATCATAAGTGTTGTCATAGAATATTATAATAGTTGTCATAAATATCATTTATGCTCTTACAAACCTTAACAAGTGTCCAAACACCTCAAATTAGAGGATTACAAGATGAGACATCTAGTTATTTTGTCTTTTCCTAAATGATAAATGGTAAAAGTAATTTTCTATTTACATGGTCTCTTTCACCACCTTTATTCAAATGGTTTAACCTATTATGGGTAAAATACAACAAACATCAGGAAAATAATAAATTAAGGCTCAACAATGTTGATGATGCCTATATCCTAACAAAATCTCTCTCTTTAGGTGCTAAGGTATTTTATTTCATTTTTGCATTCTTTTCTTTCTTTCTTTCAAGTTGTCCTGCAATTTCAACCTTCTTCTCTATATCTTCCTCCTAGGCATTGTATTTCTCTATATAAGACTAATAATGTCATCTTCTTATTCTCTTCCTTTTGAACATTGAATTTTTTTAAGAATTTTTTTTTTGAGTGCTAAGAAAGACTGGATAACCAACTCTCTATTCTTTCAATATCTCAACTTAGGTTTAGCATGCTCAAATAGGCTCCAAAATCCATTCAAAATATATTCCACTAATAATTAAATTTTCCTTCTCATGCCTAGACTCATGAGATCATAGTAGACATAGAAATGACATGGATAACATAAAACATATTAACTAATACAATGTATTTTCACCCCTTTCATATTTCAAATTTTAATTTGCAAATTAATGTGTTAGATGATTTTGAATTATGAAATAAATATCACCTACAAGACCAAAATAAATAAAAACACCATAAAAAATAAAAAAACTGACAAAACAACATTTTTGATTGTGCATGATTGTATGTGCAAGTATATCGTCTTGTATCACATGGCCTAGCAGATATGATCCTTCCTTACGTATTATTTTTCCATTCTTATATTTTCTAAATCTTCATTGATTGCACTTAAGGGGGTGTTGGTTTGAAAGGTGTATATCACCTAAGTAGTTCATCTAGTATGTCTTATTCATAAATTTTCACATGTTAAGTTTTTTAGGAAAATGATGTCTCAATCTTGTAATAATAAAAGTACATTATTGATAAAAAATATTACTATTGATACATGAGTATGGAGTGATGCAAGGGGAAAACCCTCCCTATGGTCTCTAGTTCCTTGACTAGCTAGGGGCAATTCACCCCGATGGTGGTTTTTGGGGGCCCAACACCTCCAAAATAAATTTTCATTTATAATTTGTCATTGTGAATCCTGACTCTTTATTATTAGGTCATATATCTAAAAGTGGATATTTTGGACACTTTGTTTTCCCTAGAAGGAAATCCTATTTTAAGAGGTCATTGTATTATGAATGAGTATTGGGATGTATTTTGAGGGTCTGATAGCTATTGAGTTACCTCTAGATATTTCTTGGTGATACTCCTATGATACGCTTTATCTCCAAGTATATTGAAATTTGTTATTAATTTTTGGATAATATATTGGGTGGATTTTGGAGTGTGAGGTTTTTCTCATAAACAGATTTTTTCCATGTAAATTATTGTGTTGTGGATGTATTTGTAAGTGTGAGCCACATATCTCATGTAAGTTTTATTGGGTCATGATTTATGTTAGATAGTAGGTTTAGTGGTTTACCCATTTGCTATGTTTTAAAAAAAGAGGGTTATATAAAGAATCTGATTATCATTTGATAACTATATGGAAAATATGATATATATGATTAAGATCTTGAGGACATAGAGCCAAGTAAGGGGCTATTTACTTGGACCAATAAGAGAGTCAAATTTTCCCAGATTGCTGTCAAGCTTGATCATTTTCTGATTTCTCAGGATTGGAAACTAACAAAGTTCATTATTTAGTCAAATATTTTGCCTAAACTAGGTTCAGATCATTTTCCCATCAGCATTCAAGTCAGCTCCAATATACCATGTCATTCAGTCCAACATAAGCCATCTTTCAAGTTTGAGAGTATGTGGATAAGACATCCATCCTTTTTACCTGCAATCAACCAATGGTGGTCTACTACCCCCATTACTGATGGATCCAAAATGTTTCAGTTTGCAGCCAAATTGAAATACATAAAAGTTAAAATCAAAAAGTGGAATGAAGAGGTATTTAAAACATTTTCAAAGAGCAAGAAGCGGTCAAACTCCAGCTAGAAAATATTCTGGAAAATATCACTACTCATGGTATGGATAATGATTCCTTTGCCAAGCAAAAAAAGCTTTCAAACGAGTGGGAAGAATTGTGCAGTAGGGAAGAGGTATATTGGAGACAAAAATCATGGGAGCTTTGGTTGAAGGAGGGGGATCGAAATACTAAGTATTTTCATGCATCAGCCAAGCAAAAGATAGCTGCTCACCGGATCTTTTCCATCAACAACGCAGATATAGGTATTTCCCTCACGGATCCTCAAAGCATTCAGGAGGAAGGAGTTAATTTTTTTAAAAACTTGCTAGCCCCTCCACTTCTCCTGATCCTGACAGATGCTCGTATGGATGAGCTTCTTGAGGCTATCCCATCGATTGTTTCAGAATCAGACAATCTGAAATTAATGGCACCATTCACAATCTAGGAGCTCAAAAAGGTAGTTTTCTCACTCCTGCCAGACAAGGCCCCGGGCACAGATGGTTTTATGACTCTTTTTTATCAAGCTTGCTGCGAATTGGTTGGTTGGGAGCTTCTTGGGGTAATTGAAGAATCCAGATCCACTAAGTCCATGCTGAAATACTTTAACACGACCAACATTGCTATCGTCCCCAAAGTCAAAACACCTAAGACTTTTTCAGAATTTAGACCCATCTCCCTGTGCAATACAATATACAAAATTATCACTAAGGCCATATATCTAAGAATGCAATACTTGATCCCACGCCTGGTGTCTCATCCTCAAGGTGGTTTTGTGTCAGGTCGGGAAACAATGGAAGGTGCATTGGTGGCTCACGAAACTCTCCATTCCATTAATTCCAGCAAGGATTCACATTTTATCATCAAACTAGATATGATGAAGGCTTACGACAGAGTTAGATGGGACTTTCTTTTTAAAGTTCTCCACAAATTTGGTTTTGGGAAAAATTGGTGCAAATGGGTTAGGGCTTGTATCTCGGGTGCTTGTTTTTCAGTTCTAATTAATGGCGTGCCAATAGGATTTTTTGTATCCACTCAAGGGGTCCATCAAGGGGATCCACTGTCACCAGTCCTGTTCATCCTAATGGCTAAATCTTTCAGTAGACATATTCAACGGCAGCAGGTTGCAGGTGTGTGGAAGGGTGTTCAAATTAAGCAAACCAGCATTTCAATAACATACACATTATTTGCAGATGACACACTGCTATTTGGATCTTCCACAGTTTCAGAAGCAAGGCAGATCAAGCAATCTTTGGAATTGTATACCTCAATCTCAAATCAAAAGGTTAATTCTCAAAAATCAAAGATATACTTGTTCAATACTAATCAACAAATTTCAAATAAGATTGTTAATATATTAGGATTCACAGTGGATTTCCTTCCATCTGTCTCCTTGGGAATTCCTTTTTTTGTTGGAGCTAACAAAACAAGCTATTGGACGCCAATAATTGAGAGAATCAAATCAAGAATAGTTGCATGGAAAGCAAGATGGCTTTCACTCTCAGGCATAATTCTTTTAATTAAAACAATGCTGTCAGCAATACCAAACTACTATTTATCAGTTCTAGAAGCTCCTTTGATAGTGGTTCAAGCCATTCAATTTTTTTTGAAAGAATTCCTATGGACAGGAAACATGAATGGAGATAAGAAAATTCCACTAGTATCATTAGACAACATGGCCCAGGCAAAATAGATAGGTGGAGCAGGGATTCATGATTTGCAAAAATGCA
This sequence comes from Chamaecyparis obtusa, assembly GCA_027943335.1. Lineage (NCBI taxonomy): Eukaryota > Viridiplantae > Streptophyta > Pinopsida > Cupressales > Cupressaceae > Chamaecyparis > Chamaecyparis obtusa. Next base: position 265,247 of record BSBK01006666.1, on the reverse strand, counting down.
ATAAAGCATTTGATAGTAAGCTAATATGGAAAATGTATTCACACCCCTCCAACACATGGTGCCAAATTATGCAGTAGAAATACCTAGATAATGATAACCCATCTCGAGTTATGTCTATCCTCGATCCCCCTAAAGGATTAGCAATATGGAATTTAATGATGGACTCAAGGGAGCTAATCACAAACTATATTTCTTGGGAAGTCAACAGTGGATCTCAAGTGAAATTCTAGCATGATTCTTGGAATGGGGCTCCTCCTCTCAGCACACTTGAAGGGATTCAGGATATTGTTTTAGCCTCAGAAAATTATTGGGGTACTTAATTAATCAATTTTGTTTCTGCTGTATGTATTTTCTCTAGACGAGTGATATGGAAGGACCCTGTAGAATTGACCCTCTCATTCCAGGATTGTAAGTGTTTTGAATCAATTATGTTAGAAAAAGTGGTATACTTATCGGCCCTGGAAGATAAGGTGATTTGGGTGCCTAGTAAATCGGGTAATTTTAATATCAAAGAGGGCTATAATATTTTACAGTAGCAGGTGGTGGCCAAACCTCCATCTCGTGCCTATACCTTTTGTTGGAGCCATCTCACACTTCCCAAAGCTAGATGCTTTTCATGGCTAGCCTTAAATAACCGGATTCTAACTAGTGATCGCTTACATAAATTAAAGATAGCACAACCTTTCAATTGTGCATTATGTGATTAGAATTTGGAAATTGTGGATCATCTATTTTTGGGCCGTCCCTTTTCTCAACAATGCTGGACATTTGTGTTGGGGAAATTATAGTACTACACTCCGTTGCCAAACAAGTTATGGGATTTGTTTTAGGCTTGGCCAGAATTATATTCAAACTCCATCTTCTCAGCTCTATGGACATCCACACTAACCTTGATTGTTTGGGCGATATGGTGGTAAAGAAACAAGAGGATCTTCCACAAGGAAACCACCCCAATTCAAGAAGTCCTTCAAAAATTGGAAAAATCAATTTAGAAGTGGTCAATTCTAGTCATGCAAAGCTTAAATGTAACCTCCGATTAACATGGTGGGATAGTGTTGTAATCAGGGAATGGAAATACATTTATGCTCCAACCGGTTGGTGTCACCAATCAACCAATGCTAAAATTATTGAACGACATCTAGTTCACTGGATCCCTCCTGCACAGGGGTTTGTCAAAATCAATTTCAATGGATCTTCCAGAGGTAATCCAGGGGATTCAGGGGCTGGTGTGTGCATCCAAGATCATCAGGGGGCTGTTTTGGCAATCAAATCTTGCTCACTACCTAGAGGTACAAACAACATGGCTGAGGCTCATGGCTTACTTGCTGGGCTTTCTCTAGCTAGGAAAGGTGGGTTTCAACGAGTCCAAATTGAGGGGGATTCATTAGTAATTATCAATGCTTGCATCAAAAGATACATTCATAATTGGCAACTCGCCTACATTCTTCAACAAGTATGGATCCTCCTTAATTTGATTCAAGACGTTTACATCTCTCATACCCTCCGTGAAGGCAATGCAGTTGCAGATCATCTAGCAAATATGGGATGTGATGATAAGGAAATGACATCATTCCTTCCTGAAGAAATAATTAATTTGGATCCAAAAATACACCAATTGATTGTGCAAGATGGCATGAAGATGGGCTTCTAAGTCATTATTCCACGTATTCTGCCCATTGCCACAGTGGTCACATAGGCACCTTATTTATGATTTTAGTAACTCTGCCACTCATGTGAATGGTGCTCGAAATGGTTTAACTTCAATGATTTGACTTTTGTAATGGGTATACCAGAAGTGCCTCTGCAGCTTCAAATACTCGGTCTCTTATGCCATTTACCATTTGTTGGTAGATCAAGTTTAATAGTCATGGAGGCATGGGTTTCACAGGGTATGAAAAGCTGGCAGTGTGGTAGATATCACCATGAAATTATGCCATGAAATTTTAGAATTTAGCTACGATTTGGGCATTTGGAAGAGGCTCTGCTGGCACACATTGATGAGGCTTCTTTCTCCTCTATGTTCATATGCCATTCACATGAGATTAGGGCTGTAGTCCAGTCGATTAACTTGCGTATAGCATATCACTTGCAATCCCTAGTATATGGGATATTTTTGTAACACGACTAAGTTCTTTTTGGGCATCTTATGCATCAGCACATGTAATTATCTATCTACTTTATATGCTTGTATATAACTATGATCCCGGGGTTTCTTACTGGTTCTTCCACGGGGGAGTTATTGAATCAGATTATTAATAAAATATGGCGGATATCCCACTTTTGCTTTAAAAATAAAATAAAATCTTGAGGAGATAGAGTCTGAAGTGGATTCTTTTGTAAGATGTATCATATGGTATTACCCCACCTTAAGGTATTTTTATACTTTTAAATATATTATATATACAATATCTTGACCCATATACATCAGTTATATTGTGGTGGCGTCTTATACTATATCTCATTGGAAATATTGTATGTTGATCTCACCATTATTTTTGTTAATTATTTAACATAGTTATTTTTTTTTGTTAAACATAACTTCATTATACAATCTTGCACAAATATTTAAACTTTGAGAACTTGTATAGTATTGCACCAACAATTAAAATATTCTCCTCAAAAGTAGGGTTCAGTATGTTACAAGAACATAATTTATTTCCTAGTTATTTAAAATCATAACATATAGACACAATAGCCCCAAAAGAAAACACAAAGTCTTTAAAGATCATAGCAAATGAACAATCTTTTTTTTTTTCAAAAAATAAAATAAACTATTAGAGGCCACTAACTAAATATTATCAAAATAAGAGAAAGAAGTACATATAGAAAAAATAAAAGAGACATATACATGCTACAAGGAAGTTTCCTATCTACCATAGAAAACACAGTGAAAAAAAATAGAGGTCCCAAGCCGCAATCCTTGAGAAATTACAATTCATCAACAAAATATACTTTTTACAAATTTTAGCATAACCAAAAGGATGAAATATAGAGTGAATAGAAGATTACATTTATGGAAAATAACTAAGTCTAAAATATCTATTATGACACAAATAAATCCTTAGAATAAGTTCACTACCTTGGAAGCTATGGGATTATTCGAAGGTTTAACAATATCGTAGTCCAACCACCAAGTGCTAGTGCTTGTTTATAGAGGGGTACATAGGAGTAGAGTAGCTAATAGAGATGGCTTATCCACTTATTTTTGAAAGATTTTAAGATGATAAAGTTCTCTATAGATGTATACATGGATAATAATACTCCATGCTCCATTAATTCTTGGATTCTTCAAATAGATCTTTCATGATGATCACATACAAGTATATACCATGGGGGCTTCACTGATGGGGAAATAAACTATCACATGCATTCATATTTGGGGGTTTAAATGGGAAAAAAATAGGGCAATATATTGCTTATATTGGGAAGGATGGGGGGGAGGTTGGGAGGGGGTTGAGGGATTAAGATGATTTATAGAAGAAAAGGGGTGTGCGGGGTATTGGGTGGGTATTGAAGCAGGGGGGGTAAAAAAGGAGTTTGGAGCAATATTTTTTGAAAATAGGGAGATTCCTTGGTATGAAAAAAATTCACATGATATGACCTAGTGTCACTTAGTGAAGCCCCCATGGTCTATACCTAACTATATATAAAAAATCATCCAACCAACCATTATCAACAATATTAGTAAAATTAAGTAAAACCCCAAAAGGATAATGAGGTATAGTTGTATGAATACAAAGCTAATGCATTTGCAAGTATAGAGAAAGAAACCATATTTTTCTACAAATAAGTTTTTGCAAAATGCCATCCATAGTAGAGTTCTATAGAAAATCCACACAAATAATTAGAAAATGAGAAGCAATTTTAGAAGGAAGAGTTGAGAGATTTCCTTTAACATAATCCTTATCTAAGATCAAAATGAAAGCTTCCTCTATTTTAGGACCAAGGAGATTGAACACCCTAATCATCTTATCTTTATTTAGTGTTGAAGGATCCTTGCATTCCTAGTGGGTAAGTGCATAAAGATGGAGACCAAAAATGGAGTATAAGATGCCACTTTTTTTTTTTTTCTAAAATCAGAAAACTCTGAACTTTAATGATAAATTCAAGATATTTAGACTCAAAATTTCAAGATGTGAAAAGAACAAGAGTTATAGTACTCTGAATCTAGTTTCTAAACTACTAATTTATTTTAAAAAGAGTGGAGATTAATGTCCTAAAAAAGGGAGGGCACAAAAAGTGGTCATATTTTTGTTGAAAAAATATAACATAGCATTTGGTGTGCTCCCCCTAAAATGTTAACCTTTTTGTTTTAAATTTTTTTAATCATTTTAGTGAGAAGTTAGCTAACACCATGTAGTTTATCCCATTTTTTCTGCTAATTTTTTATGAATGTATGATTTTTTATGAATTTACAAAGTGCACACATCCTAAAAATATGAAATTTGTGTGTGCTGAACCCCTAGAAATCATTAAAAATTAATAAAAAATCAACACTTATTTTTTTTAAAGTGTGTAGAATGGAGTCTAGTTTTAAAAAAAGTAACTTGTTTCAAAATTTGACAAACAAGTCAAAATCTATGACCAAAATACTACACGTTGGTTTTTGAAAAAAAATAGATATACTTACAAAAGAAATTGGAGATGAAAAGCTTAACATAATCAAAATTCAAAATAAATTATATGGTTAGATAGCTAACAGGGAGATCTAGAACATCATGTCATCTGATTTTGTTGTTGTTGAACCACATGCAAACTTGATAGGGATAACACAAGAAAAAAATGTGAATCTTATGTATGTTTATTGGAAAACACATCTCAAACTTGTCTGAATACTCCAAGCCTTAGGCTTGGTGAATTCCAATGTAGTTAAAAGGGCATATGACAAATAGCATGCACGCCCTATAGGGTGTGCGCACTATTTGACATGCACCCTAAGTGGTAATAAAAATATGTAAACACCTTCTAAATAGGGCGCACGCCAAATAGCACACACACCTTATAACACGTAAATTCATTTTAGCGTGTGGCCTATGTAGCAATACTAACATGTTAAATACCTTCTAAATGTGCCAATAAAAATCTAATAGGCTCTGCCAAGCCAATTTCAGCTGCATGACCATACATAAAATGTAACATTTAAGTTTAAGTTACGTATACTTAAGTTTAATTTTATGTATATAATTTTAGGACATGTAAATTTAAGTATAAGTTACTTATACTTAAGTTAAATTTTATGTATATACTTTCAAGATGTTTGAGAGTGGTTTAAGCTTCATAGGAGTTAAGATAAAGATTTTGGATTTTGAAGGTTTTTAGAAAATTTTAGACTTAGCCAAATTTTAGGAATCAACATGTTGCCCCACTTTTGTTCTTCACACTTTAAAAAAAAAGTGAATTCCTTGTGTTTAGATAGAGTCATGCATTTTGAGATAATAAATTAGAGTCTAAATCTAGAATCCCCCTAGGATAGGTGGTCTTTATCGAATAATCCCTTCATGTCTCTTTCTGATTTTAAGTCGGGTTGGTTTTTAATTTCACCCTAAGAATGGGTAAGTTATAGTTCCTAATTTGATAAAGAATTTTATTCTTTCAGTTCTATTGATGGTATTCATATGGATGTGAAGTTTCAAATTGACATGTTTCCTCTTTGTCGAGAAATTGAAAATCACCTTCTCCTCGGCGGGTTTTGACCCATGAAGGTAATTTTCTACAGGAAGCGAACACAAGAATCAACAAGCACACAGACAAGGCCTGGAGATCGAGATTCTCAAGTTAAGAATGAGCTGAGTCCAGAGGAAGTAGCTTGGTCAAGAAGATAGAATAAACTTCTCTACTTGTAGAGTTTCTCTTATGGGGGTTTCTTTCCGAAGGACAGTACAAAGTATATCAGAGATTCCCAAAAGCTAAGCATCTAGATTTTGAGGGAAGAAGGTTGAATCCTTGCGTTGGATAAAGTGGTATCAGAATAAGAGAAAGTGAGTAAAAGATCTTTTTTAGAGAATCAATTTTCAGCTTCTCCCTTGTCAGAAAATCACCTAAGAAGGTCGGTTTTCAAGAAGTGACAACTTGTGAAGAAATAAGCGTAAGAAATCATGAGGATTGAATGATCGTGTATGATTGAGGTAATTTGGTTTGATACCTAAGAGAAGTTGATAAAGAAAAAGACCAGTTGCAGATTTTCAGAAAAATCACTTCTCAGCTTCTCCACAGTCGGGTTTCTACCTTCGAAGTGAGTTTTCCAACAAAGGTGTTGAATTGAGTGAAGTGGAAAAGTAAAAATCTACTGCACCAATAAAGTTATCGTTATAACTACTTCAAATGGGTAAAAGTCATTTTCTAAGGCCGTTAATAAGACACATTTAATTCAAATCTTAACGTTATAACTCTAACAAATATTTTTAAAAATCTCTCTCATGTGGCGCGAGATATGGAAAATAATGGTAAGGAAAAAGGTTGTTTATAAAAGACTCAAGTGATTAGTCAAAAATTACCATTTGTTCACATCTTTCTCATACAACTTTTATTCCTCACAATTTCACAAATCATCTGCCAACATACTCCAAAGCTTCTTAACAGTAAATTGAAAGAAGAATCAGAAGCTATGTCCACTAGATTCTTGGGTTTCGATGGGTTGAACGGGATTACATCTGAATGGCATAATCTGATGGATCTATCCCTTAGATTCTATGATCTAAACAATCTACATAGAAGATTGAGTGAGGAAAATCTCCACCCTATGACATAGAAGCTCAAAGGTAGCGGTTTGGTTGAAGCTACTAGATTTCTTGTTGCAATACAAGCTCCCGAACTAATTTGAGAATGTATAACTAGATTCAACCCAGATACGAAATAGATTTTGCTGCCAGATGACACAGTTTTCATCTCCATCGATAGAGAGTCCGTGCAGAACTATCTCCGTATCCCAGAGCGAGCAGAATTTTCAAACATGACCTTCTCAGTCACAGTATCAGAATATAATGAGAAGAAGATGAGGTGGATGAAAGAGATCATGAACTCATGGTTTCAAAATCCCAAAAGCATAAAAGGAAAAGTGCCAAAGACACTTTTCAGGACAGATCTGAAGGTTGAGATCATTGACATCTTGGTGCTCCTTCATAGGATAAAAGGTGAAAGTGATGCATTGAATTTCATAGAATACTATTGCTTCTTGGTCTAGGTAATATGTGCTGAGCATCATTATATAGATTGGGCTCAAGTGGTAAGTGAAAATCTATCCAATGCCTTGAATCTCACCAAGTACCAGAACAAATTTTATATGTCTTCCTGTTTGATCTATGTTTTAGCTACATTGCAAGTATGGTCGAGACTCCCTAGGTTAGAAGAATTTGAAGATGATGTAAAAATTTATGATTTCTTCCCTCATTTGAAGTTACAAAATACCTATGCCAATTTCATTAAAGTTAATGACTCATTTACAATGAGGTTGTGCAGAGAGTTACAAGGATTCCCAGAGGGGAGATTCTCACCAGAGGCCATGGAATTAATAACCCAATTTGGGAGTTTCTTCATTCAATTTTCTAGTTTCTCATACCTTCATCTTGCAGGTTTTGATGATTTTCCCATGAAGCTGCCAAGGTACCCTGATGACATGATTATGCTCATAGAAGTGATCTGACAGATGTTGCAAGTGAACTTGATCAGTGCAGGAATTAAGAAGAAATGCTATGAATTCCCTGTTACTATTAGAGCTTACAACTGTAAGTCAAGATCAAATGCTAAGAACGTGATAAGGCATTCAAGAGTAGATATAAGCTGGAGAAGTATGAAGTGTTGAGATCACAATTTGATCTAGTGAATTATGCTAAAAATCATCTACAGATTGGCACTATGGTCAGGCACATCCCTGAAATCGAAGATTATTGGGTGAATTGTAAGGATGAGCTAGAGAGCTGAGAGAGGTTCTACTCTAGGTTGACTATTGAACAAATCAAGTTGTTCAATGTCAACATTAATGTTGAGGGCATTGTTGATGATGGAGAACACATGTACAATGATACATACAAAGACCAGATCAAACCTTACCATATGAGCTTGGAGCCAGTTCAAGGTCAAGCTATAGAAGAGTTGGAAATCTTAATGGCCAAAATCATTAAGAGAAATGATAAGTGGGTCCAGTGGATGATGGGAAGGAGAAAGAGATCTGGGAAGCCCTCTCCTCAACAAGCTCCTGCAGTCGAGCCGATGAGTGCTCTTGCATCCTCCTCTATGCCAACATCATCTGTAGCTAAAGGAAAAGCTCAACCAATAGGTGGAGATGATCAACCACCTAAAAAGGAGATCTCAATTGAGAAGACTTGCAGAGCAGGTTCATCTCCAGTCATTAGTTCAAATAAGAAAGCTAAAGTTTAGAAATCTGACAAGCTGACGAAAGAACCTGTTGGGGCCATGAAACTAGAGTAGTAAGCACAAGGAGGAACCGTTGAGATACAAGGTGACACTCCTAGTCAGGGGGCCCCTCCCATTGTCAAAGTTGGTGACAACAGTAGCAGTTCAGAATTTGAGTCAGATGAAGAAGCAGGAGAGCACTTGGGATCACCTCAAAAAGAAAAAGAAGTCACGACCTCTACATAGGTTAATACTTTCACTTCAAAGCCTAAATCTTCTCCGCCTATCATCATGAAATTATTCATAGAAGATTTAATTTCTGCAAAAAGAGTCACAAGTGTGGAATCATGGCTCGAGAATACTCTGGAGTGGAAGAGGAGAAGTGTTGAGCAAGGTGTTCCCAGTGGTGAGATGTTGTCACAACAATTCATTCTAGCTCAGCTGTAAGCAAGGCTACGAAGACTAGGACTTTGACCACTCTTGGTTGAGATCCAAACACAAGACACATGACTATGGAAATAGCCAAGCCATTGAAGGATGACATAATTAAAGATCTTAATGCCTCAGACTTTGCACTCGAGTCCTTAGATATGGGGCTCACCTGCCATGATACAAATGTAGACCTGTGGAAGTCCAGTAACATCTTGATTGAGGAAGAGCTTGAAGAACTCAAAGTCACTAAGACTCGACTCAAGGTAGAGATTAAATTAATGACTAAATTCATCAAGCAGTTGGTCGCTCCTATAGAAAGCTTACCCATTCCTTCGGTAATATTTGATCCTGTTGTAGCTGAGAATCAGGCTATAATTTTCCAAATTGCAAGAGGATAGGCATTTTGGGCATATTGGAAGGAGGTGGATCAAATGACTTAAGTCTGAAGGTCTGGTAGCCATCGAGCAGCTCATAAATGTCCTTTTAAAGTTAGAAGCAGAGAAGGATTCTCTTAAAGAGCATATGCAGACACTCACAACAGAGAGGTTGAGATGTGAAGAATGCATGGTGCTACTTCATTAGCTAGTCACAATAAAGACTAAGGATGCAATCAAGGCCAACATATTGCAGAAAGGAGATGAACCCCTGATCAAGTGGCTCCAGGGGGTAGAATTCAAAATGGAGATGATAATCAAGGCAGAGACAAAAATGAAAGTGACCGATGAAGAGGTCACTAAAGAGCAAAGTAAAATCTTTGTATATCTGACAGGCCTTCACTCCGAGTCACAAACTAGCGGAGATGGAAAGAGCCCGATTGGTATAACCAATATGCAGAAGTCATTCTTTGACTACTTGGACTAGCTTGCAGAGTTATCTAGGTCTCATCTTGATAGAATACCTGATCTTTAGCAACTCGATGGATGCATATACAAAGCCATGGAGAAGACACAACCCCGAAAAGATGCTGCAAAGTGCATAGAGAAAGATCATGCTCTTTGGCTCATAAGATTTAAAAACATTTACATTCCTAATTTTGAAAGGATGATTCTGATTCTTGTGGCTGCTAAATCTCATAAGGCTAAGTTGGAGAAGGGGAAGAAATCGAAAAAGAACAAGTAGTTTCCCCCTTTTTTTTTTCCTTTCGATATATATTGTATAATTAGTAAATGGCCACTTGTCATTTACTGACCTTTGTAGAATATGAATCGATTCGGTGGATTTTGTAATGACTTAATTCTTGAAGCCTATATGTAACACTTTGAAAATCTATAAAAAGGCCAACTAATTTTTGGTGTGAAATACATCTTGTTGCAGCGTCAATTTGGAATGTGTTTTGTGCCATTTATTTACTATTCCATGCTTTTGTTAGTTTGAATGTTTGTTTTCTTTAAGTTGGATTGAGATTAGAAAATAGACAGAGTTCTGTTTCTATTGTTTAGTACAACTAATCGACAGTGATCAGAGAATTACTTAGAGGTTGGGAAAATACTCATGTGTCCTGTTTTAGATTAGATTCATCTATGTTGTGTCACTGCATTTTCATTTATTCAAGTAGGATTCTTTGTTGCATTCCCACTCGCACAAATTCATAAGTATTGTAAAATCATGAAGTTGGTTAGAGTTTAGGATCAAAATCATTGCCTGGACTAGTTTCTCATCGAGGGCTAGTTTGGTTACCTCTTCCATTCTTTGGTCAAGAACATACCCTATTAGGTTTTAGAAAAAACAAAATTCATTGCATATCTTTTACATGAGGGAGCTGTACCTATTAAAATTTAGAGGAAAGTTAGTTGAATAGAAAAAAAATTCCAAGTATTCATATTCATATTGTTTCTTAAGAGATTTTGGGCGAATAAAGAGTTAAATGTAAAAAGAACAATCTGTTTACCAACAGATTTTTGGAAACTCTACTGAGGAGAGAAATAGTCGCTAGACCAGAATATTTGTCATGAGGAAAAATGGTGTTACCTCATGAGAATGTGTTCCCTATGCTTCAACCTAATCTCAGTTTTCAGGACGATTAAGAAGACATAGTATCATCCCTGAATACTTTCTCTTGGAGATACAAAAGAAACACAAAGCATTATAGGAATGCGAGTCAAGTGCTTGAATAAGAAGAAGTGAGAGAAGAAGCACTTGAAAGAGAAATTCAGAGAAAAAATCAATGCAGAACCGAGCGTAAAGCTAGGAAGCAAAATTAATTCAGAGCTTTGGATCAAAGAAGATTTCTCAGAAGTGCCAAGGGGCAAGGTGGAAAAGACCCTACATTCGAAAGGCTCACTGAGCTTGATTTTCCCATAATAGACTTACCTCGTCAGAAAGGTGACAAAAGAAGTAGGAGTAGACCACCTTCACCTCCCAAGACACAAACTTCATTGCCTATAGCTTGCCAGGTATTAACTTTACATGGAGTAGTTGCTCCTCATGTTATTAATTTTCCTCAACATCCTGCACCTACAGTCATGGCAGCTCCATGGGCCGCTGCAACTGGTCCGTTACAGTTTGCAGCATATCACCCACTCCCTTTAGGATTTAGAAAGAACTTTCCTAAGTTCTTAGGAGATGGAAAAGTTACTAAAGATGAACACATTAAAGACTTCTTCGCAAAAACTCATATCCTAGGAGTTGGTTATGAAGATGTTATTGTTAGGCTATTTGTTGTAACTCTAGTTGAAGCAACGACTGACTGGTTTTATCACTTGGATGATGCTTCAATCACAAGTTGGGATACTATGAGGATGACTTTTGAAGCCAGGTTCAAAATAGCTGAAGATGAACATGCATTGTTGACACAATTGAACTCTATCAAGAAACAAGCTTCTATAAGTATGAGGGAGTTCGTTGATAAATTCAATAAGATTGCCAACAAAATTCCAACGGCTGATAGACCCACTCTTGCAAATCTAAAGATATTCTTTATGAGTGCCATGCCACCAGATATAAATTATGATCTGAGAAGAGCACAACCTATAGATTTAGATGCTGCTCAGAAAATAGCCATTGAGTTAGAAGATGACATGATTTCTGCAGGTAGATGGAAAAGATAAATATAGACACATGCTAGTTCAAGTGGCACTACATTGACCAATGAGATGATGCAGAAAATGTCCAATGAAATCATCACTTTAAAAAGGCAACTCCATAAGTTCAACAATCCGTACCAAAAACCATTTCAAGATCAGAATAGTAGAAGTACTGATAACAAGACACTACAATTACCTGCTTCGCAACAGAGGCTTACAATTGAGGCTCCCCCTAAGAAAGGAAATATGTGCGTATTTCATCTAACAACAGACCATAATGGTGAGAGCTGTCTTGAAATAGTTAACATGATGCAATTATTATCTACTAATGAGTTAGATACTACTACACCAAATAATGAACCAGATTCATGCTCGCATGGTGACTCTAAATTTATTTTTGAGTATGAATCCAATTTTGAGAAGCAGGGAGAATGTTATGCTACTATAGATGGCACTACCTGCACGGTTCTAACTCGGAGCCAGAAAGACAAAATTCCTATTGTCATTCCTTCAACAGGAACTAATGATGCATCTACTTCAGGTACGAAAGAAATTAGTCAGGGAACAAAAATCTCACAGCTGGGTAAGGAAAATGATTCTTTTGATTTCATCCAGTTTTGTAAAAATTTCAGGATCCAAATTTCTCCCATAGATTATTTAAGGTTGAATCCTGTTGAATTGAAAAGATTCATGGATTACTTAAAAGGAGATAGTATAAATCTGAATCATAATGTCACCTCTTCCAATGAATATGATTCCTCAACAACAAAACTATTTGAACAAGGAGAAACCACTGTACTGGCTACTTTCCCAGGTCAAAAACCCGAACCATTTTATGTCTCTTTGTATATCAACGGTTGTAAACTTAGAAACTGTATCATAGATTTAGGTGCTTATAATAATGTGATGCCTTCCCCTATAGCTAAAGCCTTAGGCCTCACCATGACAAAAGTCCATGGTAGATGCTATTCTATGGACGCTAAGCAAGTTCCTCTGCTTGGCCAAATCAAAGATGCCCAAGTAGCTCTGGCTGCCCATCCTAAAAAGAAGATGCTATTGATGATCCTTGTTGTAGATATACCAACAAGTTATGGAGTACTACTAAGCAGAAGTTTTTGTAGAGATTTAGATGGGGAAATTAAATTGGATTGGTCCCAGGCAGTAATTCCTATAGGAAATAAGAAGGTCAAACTAGAGCCTAAGGAGAAGTCAAAGTTCATAGTATTGAAATTAGATGATCTGAAAGCTCAAATCCTGTATCAAAAATTGGAGTTCGGTAATTACATGATGTTTACCTAGGGTGTTTTTGATGAACCTGAAAGAAAACAAGAAGAAGTTAAGGCCTCTGAGAAAGAAAAGACTCTAGAAGTCTGGACACTAGAATTCGATGGTAGTTGTTCTTCCTCTAGATCTAGTGCCAGAGTTGTATTAATTCCACCCAAAGGTGAACCTGAGCCGATGGCTTTCAAATTGGAGTTTGCAAATACCAATAATATAGCTGAGTATGAGGCATTGTTACGCGGGATAATTGCTATGAAAGGAAAGGGTGTGAAAATTCTAAAAGCTCGAGGTGATGCTGAGTTGATTGTGCGCCAAATCAAAAGTCAATACTCTGTTAAAAATCAGAAATTGAAGAGTTACCGAAATGGGGTATGGGACGAGGTTGAAGGATTGGATGCCTTTGCAATCAAATATGTCCCTAGAGAATTAAATTCCAAAGCAGATTCACTAGCAGTCTCTGCTTGCTTACTACTATCTCATCTGGAATTTAAAGACAAGAAGTACCAGTAGAGGTAATGTATAGGCTATTAGTACCTGACAATGTAGATGATTGGCAAGTATTCGACAATGACCAATGCCTGCAACTCTTCCTTGAAGGTAATGATAGTTCCCTTGAAGAAAAGCCAAATGATCTCTCACAAGATCATCCCAGGAAACATAAGAAAGATGGACCGGGTGTGACTCAATTGCAAGGTAACGTCATTCCCCCATATTTTATATCATTAGAGAAATTGTTCAATCATCATGATACTTATGTTAAGAAGAAAAGGATAGAGAAAGGTCTCACGACTGGAGAGTATGAAGGGATGAACATTGGGAATGAGTCAAATCCCAAGATGATAAACATAGGGAAGTGTTGCACACTTGAAGAGAAAGTGGAAGCTAGAAGGATTTTTCTAGAATATCAAGATGTCTTTGCCTAGAGTTATGAAGATTTAAAAAGCTTCATGGGAGGAAATTTCAAGAATCAAATTCCCCTAAAACTTGATGCTACCCCATTTAGGTAGAAACAAAGAAACTACAATCCTAAAGTGGCAGAAACCATCTTTAGAGAGGTTGATAAAATGCTTAAAGCTAGGATTATCTACCCTATCAACCACTCTACATGGATAGAAAACATTGTCCCTGTGAGGAAAATAATGGAGAAATAAGGATATGCGTAGATTTTAGAAATTTAAATCAAGCTTCTTTAAAAGACAATTACACACTCCCCAACATGGATCATTTGTTGCAGACAGTTGCAGGAGCTGAAATGATGTCTATGCTTGATGGATTTTATAGGTACAACCAAGTCTAAGTAGAAGAGAAGGATCAACACAAGACTGCGTTTACCACTCCTCGGGGCATATTTGCATACCACAAAATGCCGTTTGGCCTTATCAACACTAGTGCTACATTTCAATGAGGTATGGATTTGTCTTTTTCTGATATGAAAGATAAGATCATTATCATATATTTGGATGACTTAACTATGTTCTCTAAGAAAAGAAGTGATCATATTAAGGATTTAGAAAGAGTATTGCAAAGGTGTAGAGAACATGAGATTTCTTTAAATCCTAAGAAGTTAGTTTTTTGTGTTACCAAAGGAAAACTAATGGGTCATATTATATCACAAGAAGGTATCAGGATCAACCTAGAGTGAGTCAAAGCCATTCAAAGGTTCAGTTTACCTGTCAGTAAAATTGGGGTGAAGTCATTCTTCGGTCAAGTAAATTTTCTCAGAAGATTCATCCCTGACTTTTCAGAGATCACTAAGTGTATTGTGGACATGATGAAAGGTAATCAAAATTTCAAATGGAATGACCCTGGTAAAAGAGACTTCCAAGATATAAAGGATGCTATAGCCAATGCCCTTGTCTTATGCCATCTAGATTTTAAGAAGGATTTCATGATTTATTGTTACGCATCTGAACATACATTGTTAGCTATTCTTATGCAAGAAAATAGAGAAGGAGTTCAGGCTCCTATTGCCTTTATGAGTATGCCACTAAAAAATCATGAGCTAAGATATTCTTAGGCCAAGAAGCATGCTTTCTCAATGGTGAAAGCCTTGAAGAACTTCAGATTTTATATCTTACATTCCCACTCCATTGTATTTGTTCCTGACATTGTGATAAAGAGTATATTAACCTAGCAAGATGTAGGATGTAATAATAGAGGGGCTTGCATAGCCAAAACATAAGAATATGACATAGAGATCAAGCCAACTAAACTAGTTCATGGAAATGCATTGTGCAAAGCTATGGAAGAAAGTGAAGGAGATAACTAGCCTAAAACATAATAATTAGTTTTGGCAGTGAGTTTACAAGACCCATGGTTTGAAGACATTGTATATTTCCTGACTTATGGTGAATGCCCTAAAATATTGACAGCTAAACAAAGGAGAGACTAAAGGTTGAAACCTGCTACATATATCATTTGGGAAGGTACGTTATACAAAATATATGTAGATGGAACTTTTCTTAGGTGTGTAGACAAGCAACAACATGAGAGATTGTTAAAAATGTTCCATGATGAAGCTTGTGGTGGGCATTTCTCATCTTCTATAATTGCATTTAAGATTTTGAGGCAATGCTATTATTGGCCAGGAATGTTCAAGGATGCATATCATTGGGTGGCCAAGTGTGAAAAATGTAAGATGTTCATAGGTTGACCTCAACTAGAAGCTCTTCCTCTCAGACTAGTAATAATAGAAGGTCCCTTTTAGCAATGGGGCCTCGATTTTATTGGGCCTATCAATCCTGCATCAAGTGCTAGTCACACTTATATAATCACTGCAACTGACTATTTTACAAAATGGGTTGAAGCGAAGGCCACCAAGAAGACTACCTCCGAATTAGTGTGAAAATTCATCAAAGAGAACATTATGGTAAGATTTGGTGTGCCTATTAAAATAGTCATGGATAATGCATCTTACTTTTCTTCAGCTGAAATTACCAAATTCTATTTTGAGTACGGTATAACTGCTATTCATTCATCTGACTATTTCCCACAAGGGAATGGTCAAGCTAAATCAAGTAATAAGAATCTGGTAAATATAGTGAGAAAACTTGTATCAGATAACCAAAGGACTTGGCACAAGAAAATTCATGAAGCACTCTGGGCTGACAAAGTAACTCCAAAGAGGGAAATTCGTATTTCACCTTTTGAGCTAGTGTACGGAGTTGAGGCAAGCCTTCGCCTGCCTTTGGAATTGGCTACTAACAAGTTGACAACAGTGATAGAAGATGGAATCTATAAGGATGGGTTGGAAAAGAAAATTCTGTATCTAAATAAACTTGAAGAAGAATGAGAGAAGATTGTTGATCATATCACAGAACATCAGGTGTAGGTAAAGAATCTCTTTGAAAAGAAAACTAGACCAAGGAAGTTCATGGTTGGAGATTTAGTATTGCTATGGGATAAATGAAGGGTGCCTAAAGGAATGCATGGTAAATTTGAGACATTTTGGAAAGGACCATTCATCATCCATCAAGCCTTTGACAGGAATTCTTTCAAATTGGCGTATCCAAGTGGTGAGGTACTACCCTTGACCTATAATGGTCAAGATTTGAAATTATATCAAGTTGCAAATTGAAAATAGGTAACCCCTGTATTGTATGATAGTTACGTTTAGTTCCAGTTTCTATTTTCCTTAGTTTAGGTTTCCTCGCTTTGTCTTTCCTTTCCTATTTCCTTCCTTTGCTTTAGTTTTGTTGTGAGCCACCTTTTCATTTAATTTTGTGAAACCAGAGATTTGGATTCCTTTCTTAGATATGATCATATCCAAGTCCCCAGACAGAGCTAGTTGTTGCCCCACTTTTGTTCTTCACACTTTCAAACAAAAGTAAATTCCTTGTGTTTAGATAGAGTCTTGAGTTTTGAGATAATAAATTGGAGTCTAAATCTAGAATCCCCCTAGGATAGGTGGTCTTTATTGAATAATCCCTTCATGCCTCTTTTTGCTTTTAAGCCGGGTTGGTTTTTAATTTCACCCTAGGAATGGGTAAGTTATAGTTCCTAATTCGATAAAGACTTTTATTCTTTCAGTTCTGTTGATGGTATTCATATGGATGAGAAGCTTCAAATTGACACATTTCCTCTTTGTCGGGAAATTGAAAATCACCTTCTCCTTGGTGGGTTTCGACCCATGAAGGTAATTTTCTGTGGGAAGCAAACACAAGAATCATCAAGCACACAAACAAGGCCTAGAGATCGAGATTCTTAGGTTAAGAACGAGCTGAGTCTAGAGGAAGTAGCTTGGTCAAGAAGATAGAATAAACTTCTCTGCTTGCAGGGTTTCTCTTACGGGGGTTTCTTTCTGAAGAACATTAGAAAGTATATCAGAGATTCCTGAGAGCTAAGCATCTAGATTTTGAGGGAAGAAGGTTGAATCCTTGCGTTGGATAAAGTGGTCTCAGAATAAGAGAAAGAGAGTAAAAGAACTTTTTTGGAGAATCAGTTTTCAGCTTTTCCCTTGTCAAAAAATCACCTAAGAAGGTCAGTTTCTGAGAAGTGACAACTTGTGAAGAAATAAGCGTAAGAAATCATGAGGATTGAATGATCGGGTATGATCGAGGTAATTTGGTTTGATACCTAAGAGAAGCTGATAAAGAAAAAGACCAGTTGTAGATTTTTAGAAAAATCACTTCTCAGCTTCTCCATAGTCGGGTTTCAACCTTTGAAGTGAGTTTTTTGACAAAGGCGTTGAATTGAGAGAAGCAGAAAAGTAAAAATCCGCTGTGATAATAAAGTTACCATTATAACTACTTCAAATGGGTAAAAGTGATTTTCTAAGGCCATTAATAAGATGCATTTAATTCAAATCTTAACATTAGAACTGTAACGGATATTTTTAAAAATCTCACTCATGTGGCGTGAGATATGGACAATAACGGTAAGGAAAAATGTTGTTTATAAAAGACTGAAGTGATTAGTTGAAAATTACCATTTGTTTGCATCTTTGTCATATGCCTTTTATTGCTCACGACTTCACAAATCATCTTCTGGCATACTCCAAAGCTTCTTAACAGTAAATTGAAAGAAGAATCATAAGCTATGTCCACCAAATTCTTGGGTTTTGATTGGTTGAACGGGATTACATCTAAATGGCATAATCTGACAAATACATCCCTTAGATTCTATGATCTAGACAATCTACACAGAAGATTGAGCGAGGAAAATCTCCACCCTATCCCTTAGAAGCTCAAAGGTAGCGGTTTGGTCAAAGCTACTGGATTTCCTGTTGTAGTACAAGCTCCCAAACTAATCCAAGAATGTATAACTAGATTCAACCGGAATACAAAACAAATTTTGCTGCCAAACAACATAGTACTCATCTCCATCGACAAAGAGTCTGAGCAGAACTATCTCCATATCCCAGAGTGAGCAAAATTTTCAAACATGACCTTCTCAGTCGCAGTATCAAAATATAATGAGAAGAAGATGAGGTGGAGGAAAGAGATCATGAACTCATAGTTTCAGAAGCCTAGAAGCATAAAAGGAAAAGTGCCAAAGACACTTTTCGGGATAGATCTGAAGGCTGAGATCATTGACATCCTGGTGCTCTTTCACAGGATACAAGGTGAAAGTGATGCATTGAATTTCATAGAACACTACTTCTTCTTGGTCCAGGTAATATGTACTGAGCATCATTATATAGATTGGGCTCAAGTGGTAAGTGAAAATTTGTCCAATGCCTTGAATCTTGCCAAGTACCAAAACAAATTTTATATGTCTTCCTATTTGATCTATGTTTTAGCTACATTGCAAGTATGGCCGGGACTCCCTAGGTTAGAATAATTTGAAGATGATGTGAAAATTTATGATTTCTTCCCTCATTTGAAGTTACAAAATAGCTATGCTGAGTTTATTAAAGTTAATGACTCATTTACAATGAGGTTGTGCAGAGAGTTACAAGGATGCTCGGAGTGGAGATTCTCACTAGAGGCCATGGAATTCATCACCCAATTTGGGAGTTTCTTCATTCAATTTGCTAGTTTCTCATACCTTCATCTTGCAAGTTTTGATGATTTTCCCATGAAGCTGCCAAGGTACCCCAATGACATGATTGTGCTCATAGAAGTGATTCAATAGATGTTGCAAGTGAACCTGATTAGTGTGGGAATTAAGAAGAAAGGCTATAAATTCCCTCTTACCATTGGAGCTTATAGCTGTGCATCGAGATCAAATGCTAAGAATGTGATAAAGGCGTTTGAGAGTAGATATAATTTGGAGAAGTATGAAGTGTTGAGATTGCAATTTGATACAGTGAATTATGCCAAAACTCATTTATAGATTGGCATTGTGGTCAGGCACATCCCTGAAATCAAAGATTATTGGGCGAATTGTAAGGATGAGCTAGAGAGCCGAGAGAGGTTCTACTGGAGGTTGACTATTGAAAAAATCAAGTTGTTCAATGTCAACATTAATGTTGAGGGAATTTTTGATGACAGAGAACACATGTACATTGATACATACAGAGACTAGATCAAACCTTACCTTGTGAGCTCAGAGCCAGTTTAAGGTCAAGCTATAGAAGAGTTGGAAATCTTAATGGCAAAAATCATTAAGAGAATTGATAAGTGGGTCTAGTGGATGATGGGAAGGAGAAAGAGGTTTGGGAAGCCCTCTCCTCAACAATCTCCTGTAGTCGAGCCGATCAGTGCTCCTACATCCTCCTCTTTGCCAACATCATCTATAGCCAAAGGACCATCTCAACCAACAGGTGGAGATGATCAACCACCTAAAAAAGAGATCCCAATCGAGAAGAATTATGGAGTAGGTTCATCTGCAGTCATCAGTTCAAATGAAGAAGCTGAAGTTGAGAAATTGGACAAGCCGATGGAAGAACCTGTTGGGGCCACAAAACTAGAGCAACAAGCACAAGGAGGAACCATTGAGATACAAGGTGACACTCCTAGTCGGGGGGCCCTTCCCATTGTCGAAGTTGGTGACGACAGTAGTATTTCAGAATCTAAGTCAGATGTAGAAGCAGGAGAGCACTTGGGATCACCTAAAAAATAAAAGGAAGTTGCGACCTCCACACAGGTTAATCCTTTCACTTCCAAGCCTAAATCTTCTCTGCATGTCATCAGGAAATTATTCATAGAAGATTTAATTTCTATGACAAAAGTCACAAGTGTGGAATCATGGCTTGAGAATACTCTGGAGTAGAAGAGAAAAAGGGTTGAGCAAGGCACTCCCAGTGGTGAGATGTTCTCATAAGAAATGCAGTTTGGCTCAGCTGTAAGCAAGGCTAAGAAGACTAGGACTTTGACCACTCTTGGTCAAGATCCAGACATAGGACACCTAACTATGGAAATAGCCAAGCTGCTAAAGGATGGTAGAATTGAAGATCTTATTGCCTCAGATTTTGCACTCCAGTCCTTAGATATGGGGCTCGCCCGCCATGATACAAAAGTAGACCTGTGGAAGTCCAGTAATGTCTTGATCAAGGAAGAGCTCAAAGAACTCAAAGTCACTAAGACTTAGCTCATGGTAGAGATTAAAGAAATGACTAACTTCATCATTCAGTTGGTCGCTCCTGTAGCAAGCTTACCTAGTTCTTCAGCAACATTTGATCCTGCTGTAGCTGAGAATCAGGCCATAATTGCCAAATTGCAAGAGGATATGCATTTCAGGCATATTGGTAGGAGGTGGATCGAATGATTTAAGTCTGAAGGTCTAGTAGCCATCGAGAAGCTTGAAAATGTCCTTTTAAAGTTAGAAGCAGATAAGGATTCTCTCAATGAGCATATGCAGACAATCACAATAAAGAGGTTGAGATGTGAAGAATGCATGGTGCTATTGCATTGGCTAGTCACAATGAAGACTAAGGATGCAATCAAGGCCAATATATTGCAGAAAGGAGATGAACCCCTGATTGAGTGGCCCCAGGGGGTACAATTCAAAATGGAGATGATAATCAAGGCAGAGATGGAAATGAAAGTGACTGATGAAGAGGTCACCAAAGAGAAAAGTAAAATCTTTGTATATCTGACAGGCCTTCACTCCGAGTCACAAACTAGCGGAGATGGAAAGAGCCCGATTGGTATAACCAATATGCAAAAGTCATTCTCTGACTACTTGGACTAGCTTGCAGAGTTATCTGGGTCTCATCTTGATAGAATACCTGATCTTCAGCAACTCGGTGGATGCATATACAAAGCCATGGAGAAGACGCAACCTCAAAAAGATGCTGCAAAGCGCATAGAGAAAGATCATGCTTGCTGGCTCATAAGATTTAAAAATCTTTACATTCTTGATTCTGAAAGGATGATTCCGATTCTTGTGGCTGCTAAAGCTCATAAGGCTAAGTTGGAGAAGGGGAAGAAATTGGAAAAGAACAAATAGTTTCCCCCCTTTTTTTCCTTTCAATATATATTGTATAATCGGTAAATGGCCACTTGTCATTTACTGACCTTTGTAGAATATGAATCGATTCAATGGATTTGTAACGCATTAATTCTTGGAGCCTATATGTAACACTTTTAAAATCAATGAAAAGGTCGGCTAATTATTGTTGTGAAATATATCTTGTTGCAAAGTCAATCTGGAATGTGTTTTGTGCCATTTATTTACTGTTCGATGCGTTTGTTAGTTTAAATGTTTGTTTTATTTAAATTGGATTGAGATTAGAAAATAGACAGAGTTCTATTTCTACTCTTTAGTGCAACTAATCGACAATGATCAGAACATTACTTAGAGGTTTGGAAAATAATTAGGTGTCTTGTTTTAGATTAGATTCATCTATGTTGTTTCACTGCATTTTCATTTATTCAAGTAGGATTCTTTGTTGCATTCCCACTGGCACGAATTCATAAGTATTGTGAAATCATGAAGTTGGTTAGAGTTTAGGATCAAAATCATTGCCTGGACTAGTTTCTCACCAAGGGCTAGTTTGGTTACCTCTTCTGTTCTCTGGTCAAGAACATACCCTATTAGGTTTTAGAACAAATAAAATTCGTTGCATATATTTTACATGAGGGAGTTGTACCTATTAAAATTTAGAGGAAAGTTAGTTGAATAGAAACAACTTTCCAACTATTCGTATTCATATTGTTTCTTAATAGATTTTGGGAAAATAAAGATTTAAATCTAAAAAGAACAATCTATTTACCAACACAAAACATTATCTTCAATATGATTCCCAGTTGACTATTGATTGTAACCTTAAGCCCTTGACATGTGCACAATCTTTTGAGAATCATTTCTCATTTTATTGTTTATATTCCATGGTTAGTTTGGTAATTAACATGCATTTTTAACCATGTTACCCAAGAGAGAGAGAGAGAGAGAGAGAGAGAGAGAGAGATTAGAATCCATTAGGACCCCTTAGGACATATTTATCATCGTATGACACATTAATGGGTTCTAATATGTTATAATGTGTCATAATGTTTCATAAGGGGTTTTAACGTGTCTTAAGTGGTCGTAGAAACCCTTAGGACCCATTATGACCCCTTATGACTAATTAAGACCCATTAGGACACATTAGGACCCCTTAAAATATATTAATAGTCGTAGGATACAACTTAGGGCTCTAATGTGTTCTAATGGATCCTAATGTGTCCTAAGGAGTTTTAATGGGTCCTAAGTGCTCATAGGACCACTTATGACCTATTACAACCCCTTAGGACACATTAGAAACCTAAAGTGTGTCCTACAACTATTAATGTGTTCTAAGGGGTCCTAATGGGTCCAAATGTGTCCTAATAGGTTTTAATGGATCCTAAGGGGTTGTAATGGTTCCTAAGGGTTCCTAGGACTAGTTAGGACCCATTACAACCTCTTAGGACCCATTAGGACACACTAGAACCCATTAGTGTGTTATATGCTCCTTAATGTGTTCTAAGGGCTATTAATGGGTTCTAATATATCCTAATGCATCCTAAGGGATTGTAATGGGTCATAATTCTCGTCCTAGGACCCATTATGACCCCTTATGATACATTAGAACCAATTATAACCCATTAGTGTGTCCTATGATGGTTAATGTGTTCTAATGGGTCCTAATGGGTCCTAATGTGTCCTAATGGGTCCTAATGGGTCCTAATGTGTCCTAAGGGGTCTTAGGACTACTCAGGACCCATTATGACCCCTTATGATTTATTAGAACAACTTATAACCTAATAGGACACATTAGGACCCATTACAACCCCACAATCTACATATTAGTGTGTCCTACAATAGTTAATGTGTTCTAAGGGGTCCTAATGGGTTCTAATGTGTCCTAATGTGTCCTAATGTGTCCTAAGGGGCTATGTTCTAAGGGATCCTAATATGTCCTAAGGGTTTGTAGGACCACTTAGGATACATTAGAACCCCTAAGGACACATTAGGACCCATTAGGACACATTATAACCCATTAGTGTGTCCTACACCCCTTAATGGGTTCTAAGGGGCATTAATGGGATATAATATGTCCTAATGGGTCCTAATGCATCCTAAGGGGTTATAATGAGTCTTAAGGGTCCCTAGGACCACTTAGAATCCATTATAATCCCTTAGGGTACATTAGTGTGTCCTACGACCCTTAATGTGTTCTAATGGGTATTAATGGGTTCTAATGTATCCTAATGGGTCCTAATGCATCCTAAGGGGTCATAATGGGTTCTTATGGGTCATAAAACCACTTAGGATCCATTAAAATGCCTTAGGACACATTAGGACACATTTAGAACCCTAAAGTATTTCCTACGATGACTAATGTGTTCTAAAGGGTCCTAATGGTTCCTAATGGGTCATAAGGGGTTGTAATGGGTCCTAAGGGTTCCTAGGACCACTTAGGACCCATTAAAACCCCTTTGGAAACATTAGAATATACTACGACACATTATAACCTATTAGTATGTCCTACAACAATTAATGTGTTCTAAGGAGTCCTAAGAGGTCCTAATGTGTCCAAATGGGTCCAAATGGATCCTAATGTGTCCTAAGGGGTTCTAATAGGTCCTAAGGGGTCATAGGAAAACTTAGAACCATTTATGACCCCTTATGATACATTAGAACCACTTAGAACCCTAAAGTGTGTCTTACAATGATTAATGTACTCTCTCTCTCTCTCTCTCTCTCTCTCTCTCTCTCTCTCTCTCTCTCTCTCTCTCTATCCTAACATGGTTAAACATACATGTTAATTACAAAACTAACCATAGAATAAACAATACAATGAGAAATGATCTTGAAAAAATCATGCACAAGTCAAGGGCTTAAGGTTACAATCAATTTAGTCCATTGGGAATCATGCTTGAGACAATGTGTTGATTCTTGAAATTTGGCTGTCTGAAATTTCCTAAATAGCTTCAAAATATAGAATCTTTATCTTAAATCTTGTGAAGCTGAAACCACTCTCAAATATCCTAAAAGTATATACATGTAAAATGTAACTTAAGTATAAGTAACTTATACTTAAATGTTACATTTTATGTATGGTCCTACTGCTAAAACTAGCTTGTCAAGGCCTATTGGATTTGTAGTGTGTGCCCTATTTAGAAGGTTTTTTTGACATGTTTTTATTCATTTAAGAACTTTACATAGGGTGTACTCCCTATAGGGTGCATGTTTTATGGCTTGGATTTTCCAAGCCTTAGGCTTGGGAAATCCAAGGCATAGCGCATGCACCCTATTGCTTTTGGGGGACCAAAAATTCTTTGGCACCTTTTTGGTCCCCAATCTTCATGCATATACCCTAGTATTTTTTGGGTATGCAAATTCTAAACTCCATGTTAGAAAAATCTCTATCGAACATAAGAGAGGCTTCAAAAATAATCTTTGAAGAATTTATTATTGATGATAATGCATACTAATAAAATTACAAGAAATAATTTGATATACTTTCTCGATAAGGTAAAAATACAAGTTTTAGTAAGAGTTTTCCATTTGTATGCATGTTGAAATAAATGAAAGGTGCAGTGAATCAATCAATAGATCTGAACTCTCAAATATAAGAGAGAAATTTCTACTAATATACCTTAAGAGCATTGTGAATATTAATAAAATTGAATAAAGTGACACACCCAAAGAAGAAGCACTAAAAAAAAGAATAAATAAAGAGGTGAAGAGCAAAGAACTGCCCCCCACAAAACCAATAAATCCAAGATTGAAGAATCTTCTTATCCCAATGAGAAAACCATATTAAAAAAATATACACATTATTTTTGTTGGATTAAATTAATTAGGTTCTCAATGTTGTCGACATAGAGCTTCTAAGAAAGTACTATGTAGAGCTGCACAAAACCATGTTCTTCTCATGCTCTCTTGTCTATCCAACATTAATGCCCAAGATAACTTTGAACAATAGTGAACTTAACATATAATATGTATTTGTTTATAAATTAAATGGATCAAGCCTCTATCAACTAAAGCTCATTTTTATAGGTTTCTCCTCTGTACCATGGTTTTCAACTTGGTATCATAGCTAATGGTAGATGATCCAAGAGTTTAGAGAGAGCTCTATAAGAATCTAGTAAAGTGTATATCAGAATAAAGTGAGGAAGAGTTTTGCTATTGCTAAAAGTGTTCAAAGGTGTGGAAGAATTCCAGTCAAGGAGAAATCTCTTGTGTAAATTGAATATGCTTGAGAGTGTTGTGAGTTTTTGACATGATTGAAAGTGATATTTAACTCATTAAAGGTGATGAACTATCCCCAATCTAGAGAAATAAATCTTCCTGCAAATAAGTGATTAGCAAAGAAGAAAATTGATGGTATTTTTGTAAGTTGCTACAAAAGAAGGTGAAGGAAGGTATCACTAAGCATGGAAGAAATATTAAGATAATGGAAAACTAGTCTTACATAATTATTTTTGTAGTTAAGTATTATTTGTAAAGCTGTCTTAAATAAAGTAGAATTCTAGTAAAAGAAAAAATCTTAGAATTGGTGTGAAGGAGTATTAAATTTATCACCAAAAAAATACAAAAATTAAAAGATGAGAGATTTTTAAGTGTTAGTAGCTAGATGAAAAGAAGAAGTTGTTGTGTGAAAATAGATGCATTTTGTATAGCCCACCAACAAAGTGTGAGCCATAGAGAGCCAACCAGTAAAGAATTAACATAAGAATTAGCTTTGATTGCTTTAGTTGCAAAATATCTAGGTTAGAGGTGAGAGAATTTATTGTCTAAATGTGAAGACTTTTTTGTTGTAAAAAAGTGGTCATGTCAAAGAAGATTGTTGGAATGATATCCCTCAAGAGATTGATGTTTTAATGTTGTCAAATTATTGATAGTATTTGGGTGGTTGTTGAAAAGAGATTAGTCTCAAATATATGTTGCAAGTCTTGAAGATAGAATTAGTGGATTGTTGTTAATGGGCACGTATATGTCTTTTGGATAAATATTTGAGTGCCCGTCACCTTTGTTTAAATATAAAATTAACTTGGATAAATTGTATCTGAGTTGTTGTAAGGGGTGCATGTTTAGTTGTAACCTACACCTATGAATGTTTTGGTTTAACATATTACTGAACTATGTATCTAAAAACAATTCCTATAGAACTAGTGAATATAATGGCTGGATACCCATGTATCTTGCTAGATGAATTTCTTTCTATATGGACTCAATGATCAATTTTGATGCAGGTATAGAAGAAGAAAAGCCCATAGTGATGATTTTTTCTCTGTCATGATGGCTTGTGGTAATCTAAAACTATTTGCAGGCTAGGTTTGTGGTCGTTGGAACCATATGTGTGTTAGGTTTTTGGTAATTGAAACCACTTATTGAGACATTCGTGGTTAGTCAAAACCACTTTTGTGTAAGTTTTGTGGTTAGCCAAAACCACTTGAGTGTAGAGTTTTGTGGTAAGCTTGAAACCACTTTAGAATTGTATTGGTTAGGGGAAAGCCATGGACTTTCTTATGAAGCTTACTGCATACATGATATTTGGTCTTGTTGTAGTTAAGTACATTAAACTTCCAACCAAAATTTTATACAAAGGAAATCTACCTTTTTGCTTTCATCTTTTTTCTCAACTTCACACCATGACAATAGGTGTAATTGTTTGTTTTCTATTTTCCATCTTGAACCTTTTCAAAATATCATTTGCATACTTTTCTTGTGAAATGAAAATTCCATCACCATTTTGAGTTATTTGAAGACCAAGATAATAGTGCAACAAACTCATCTCAAATTATCTCTTCATTGCCACTGAAAATTCTCTAAGCATACCATCATTATTCCTAGTGTAAATAAAATCAGCAACATAAATGCATACTATCATAACATCTTCTTGTTGATTTTATTTTATGAATAAGGTGGGCTCATAAGGACATTTTTCAAAACCATTTTTTAAAAATATGATTCAATCCTTTCATACCAAACTCTAGGTGCTTTCTTTAAACCATACAAAGCTTTCTTGAGTTTGAGCACCTTACCTTTAATCTCAACAAGTAGAAGTGCTAGGTGGTGGCTCTACTCAAATTTCTTCCTCAAATACACCATTCAAGAATGCTGATTTTACATCCATATGATAGAGTTTCCAACCTTTTTGTGCTGAAAGAGCTAAAATCATGTGAATAGTATTCATTCTAGCAACAGGTGGAAAAACCTCATTATAATCAAGACCTAATTTTTGTTTGTAGCCCTTTACTACCAATCTATCCTTGTATTTATTTACTTTACCTTGCTCATTGTACTTAATTTTATACACCCACTTTACTCCAATTGGCTTCTTATGCTCGGGGAGGTCTACAATTTCCCAAGTTAGATTCTTTTGTATGGCATCAATTTCTTCATTCATAGCTTTAACCCATTTATCAACTTGTATTGCTTAGATTCAAATGTAATATGAACATAATTAGTAAAAAGGAAAAATGACAAATATCTTCATTTACCTCTATTATATCTTTATATATGTTAGACAAGCTCCTTAATTTCTGCCACCTTTTTGGAGATTATGAGGTGGATGAAGAAGAAATACTTGATGAAACATGTCTATTACTTGGTGGAGAAAGGCTGAATTCCAATGAAGAAGGGTTTTTACTTAGTGTGGATTGTTGAATGCTACAACTACTGGCTCTTGTGTTAACAACTGAACTTTGTTATTGATTTGTAGCTTCATTTTCAATGTTAACTTAAAACTCTTTCAGTTTCCAACACCATTCCTGATCTTCAAGAAACTTTGCATCTCTACTTATCACAAAATTTTCTGTCTCTGGATTATACAACCTATATGCCTTGGATTCTTTACCGTATCCAACAAAGATACATTTTTCTACCTTATATCATCCAATTTATTCTTGAGTGCATCTAGAACATGAGAATACGTGATAGAACTAAAAATTCTTAGATGATTTACATGGGCTTTGTATCCTCCCCATGCTTCTTTTGGCTTAATGCCATAAATAGAGTTTGTAGGACATCTATTCAAAATATAACCTGCACAAAAAATTGCTTCTGCCCAAATTTTTTTGCGTAAATTATTAACATTAAGCATACTCCTTACCATATCTAATTTTTTCTATTTTTCTCTCAACTACACCATTTTTCTGAGGTGCATACCTTGTTGTCAGCTGCCCTTTTTATGCCATTTTCAATACAAAAATTATGAAAATCATGTGAAATATACTTTCCACCCTTATTAGTTCTTAAAATTATGAGAAAATAGCCACTTTTCTTTTCAACTAATTCTTTAAATTCTTTGAATTTCTTGAAAGTATCTAATTTATTTTTCAAAGGGTACACCTAGAGTTTCCTACTATAGTCATCAATAAATGTAAAAAAATATCTCATACCAGATAATGAAGCAACCTCAATTGGTCCACATAGATCTGAGTATACAAGCTCCAATGGCTCTGAAGCTCTCTGAGAATCCCTTATGGAAAAGGGTTCTTTGTGGTACTTTCCAACAATACAACCTTCACATTCTTCATCTGGTCTTTGGATAAACGGTAAACCTATTACCATGTTCCTTTTATGCAAAAGATTTAGTCCATGAAAATTCAAATAACCAAACATAAGATGCCATAATCACTGCGTGTCTTTTAAAAAAGCACTAAAATTTAAATGCATATGTTTTTTTGATATTAAAAAAAAACATCTTATTAGCAGTCATGGGTATTTTGGTTATCAACTTGTTTTCACCATCAACAATAATGCATGTACCATTTTCAAATGTAACAGTGTCACCTTTTTGTACAAGTTGACCTACACTTACCAAGTTATTCTTTAAACCTGGTACATAAATTAAATCACTGATATATTTTTTTCCACCTTATCTTTTTTTTTATTAATATCCCCCCTTTCCCATGACCGGTGCAATCGTATCATTTCCCATCTTGACTTTAGATCTAATAGACTCATCCAAATTCTAAAATATCTCTTTGTGTCCTGTCATATGACTACTACACCCGCTATCAACATACCATTTGTCATCATTTACTTTCTCTTGTGTACTTCATGTTAGCAAGACATATCCTTCCTACTCTTCACCTTCATTTACATACTGGGCTTCCTATTTACTTTCATCTGCAAACTTTTTCCTACATTCAGAAGTGAAATGACCATGCTTTTGATAGTAATAACATTGAATAAATGATTTATCATACCTCTGAAAACCTCTACCTCTTTGTTAAAAATTCGGTCTACCTCTACCTCTTGCCTCTTTGTACAAAATGTCCTCTACCTATTGAATTTCCGTCTCTTCCTCTTTGTGCAGAAGATGATTTTGGTGTTGCATCTTTTTCTTTCAAGGATACCTTTCTCTTTACAGCTTTCTCAAGTGACTCATTTGTTGATTTATTTATTCTATGCTCACGAGTGTACAATGAACCCATAAGCTTATCTATAAGTTAAATCTTTTGAATCTTCAATAGCTATAACTGTAGGATTGTATCATATTTTACAGGAGACTTCTAAAAATAGTTTCAACATTTTGTTGGTCAGTCTTAATCTCACCATTTAATTTCATCTAATTAATTATCCCCATTGTACGAGTAAAAAAATATCCTAAGCTTTCTAAATCTGACATTTGTAAAATTTCAAAATCTTTTCTAAGCATTTGTAAGCGAATCGTCCTTACTCTTTCTGTTCCTTGAAATGAAGGAGATCCCAAGCTTCTTTGGCCTTTGAAGTAGCTGTAACTCTTGAAAGGAGAGTTTCATCAAGACCCTGTACTATGAACAATAATGCTTTCTGATCTTTTTTCTAATTATCCCGCAGTAAATCCCTTTCATTTTGTGTGGGCACTACTAATGTTGTTCTGGATACCCAATTTGAACAAAATCTTCATTTGAAAACTCTAAAAATCATAATTTTTTACATTAAATTTAGGAATTTGCAGATGTGTACTATTAGCATTTGTTGTCATTTCAAACATGCTCTGATACCAAATATGCCAGTACCTGAATAAATAAACTAAAAATTATAACATTAAGCAATTAAACTATATTAGACAATGGAAACAGAGGATAAAAATTATATTCATTCAGAAAATCGAGAAAAAAGTCTTCATCACACATTATATACAAAACACAACTGAAAAATACCAAAACTAATGCTGGAAACTTTCCCAAAAAGAACTAAAGCAGATGATGGAAACTATCCCAACAGTTACAAAACAAACTTTCCCAACCTAAACAAAACTTAAAGCAGATATGATGAGAAACTATCATAATTAACATCAGCTACAAAACAGATTTTACTTATTTTAACACTTCAACAGTTTCTCCTCTGGCCACATCAATTGCTGAATTATTATTTCTCAACAGCCCCACGTCACACTTCTAAGAGAAAGCCTCACTATTGAACAACTATTAATTTATACCAGCTCTACTCAAATAAAAGAATAGAGTTACAACGTAAATAACAAACAATAATACTGATAAACAATACAAATGCATATAACACACCATACATGTACATGTGAATGGGGAAACTATAATTTCTAACTAATTACAAACTAACCAAAACAACAACCTGTTAGAATTGTTGGTCCTTTGCACAGTTGAAAACTCTCAATCCATCAATTTTTTAGATAAGTACAACTACAATGTAGGTGATAAATTACACTTACACATCAATGCTCCTGCTCGACATTATAGCCGCATCAAACATATTAAATTTCAAGATTACTGCCATTAAGTAAAGTGTATATAATATATTAAGGTAAAAGTAAGTAAATGACCCTTTTAATCCAAATGTTCTAGAAAAATAAATAGATATTGTATAAACTTTCAATGAATGATGGCAGGGCAATTTTCCTTTGGCGGATAATAGAAAAAGCTTTAGCTACTATTGGTTGAAGGCTTGAATGACATTTGCCAAAAGGAAAATCCCCCTGTAATCATTCCGTGCAACTTCTCCTCCTGCACAGTCTAGAGAGTTGATGAAGTGTAGCTTTATAACTAGAAAAGATGTGGTTATAGAAGAATATCCAGTGAACATAATGTAAAATCCTGTGGACATTCCTTGAACATACTATAACGATGCTCTTTACTCACCACCACCTCAGAAGAATGGAGTTAATTGCTAATCTTGTTAATTCCGTATACATCTGAGACATAATTTTGCATCTTTAAGAGTTAAGAGTGTAAGATAAAATAAAGTCCTATGATCAAACTTAAAATATTCTCTAATGCTACAGATGTTTACATCTTCTCAAAACAAAATAATAACCTAAAATATAACATTAAAATACAAGACTTAGATTTTACTTTTCAAGAGTCTTATGTTACTCTGGACTCTTTGGTGCCTTGAATATTATCAATTATCCGATTGTAGGAGGATATTATTTATACAGGGAAGAGGCGAGAAAGTAAATTGAACACTATTGGACCATGTACTGTCCTCTCTAGAGAAAGCATATACTAAAGAATATACTGAATGGATATTCTTCTCCCCATTTATTAGACTGCCTTCAATCTTGTGCTGACCATCATAGGCTTAAGAGTAATCTTAGTACTATTTAAAATCATGAAATATTTTTGTTGTCTTATTATATAAGATTAATTTTGTATTATTTTCAATGGTGAGATGTTTTTAATTTTGGTATTTTTTTCAGATTTAGTTTAGGAGTTTTAGATCAGATTATAGTTAGAAATATTTGTAAGGGGAAATCGTTATTCAACCACACCATGGTGTCTATTATGTCAAATTTGTTTAAATTGATTATACAAAGAACAGATTGTAACCAATTCTGATCTAATGAGAAGTAAAAAATTTAGTTCTGTAATGTCTAGCCATCAATACCATAGTACATTTTAATAGCTGGATAACCGTTTCCCTAATAAAAGAATATCGAGTTCGCTAAGAATAGCAACATATTGAGTATACTTAGGTTCACCATTTAGTGTTTTGGTTAAGTGGTGGTGGTGGTGGTGTTGTTGTCCCCACCAAGATTCAAACACCACTGAACTATTGTGATTGTAGACTTTTACCTTTGCCAACCCAATGAACTATTGTGATTGTAGACTTGTACCTTTCCCGACCCAATAAAGCTTAGATTAAAAACATTTACCATGCATTTTTAAATAAACATATCAAATAAATCTGGGAGACATTTGTGGTCAATAAAGAGCCATAATACTGTGCATCAAACTTTAAAGATGAATGTTCGAAGGATTTTTACCATATGCTCCTTAAACAAGGCATCTACTAACTGGATATCCTTCGGCAACCATAGTTTTTATACTTTGCCACAACTACAAACCTTACACGCCAAAGCGAATAGATTACAGGGAATTCTTCTTTGGCAGATGTCATTAATGTAATGCCTCTGCCATGTAACGGCTACGGTAGTGGGTGAAGCCCAATCTTCACCTGCTGTTGTAACCGCTTATTCTTTCTGACTTCCACAGACGCTTGACCATGCAATGTTAATATGCTATGAATTGAGAGCTATTGTTGTATTGTATCAGACATTATTTTCAATAGAGATATTGGCCCTGCTTGCAAAGTGGATGTAATCCAGAATAGCTGGATGAACCACTATAAACTTGGTGTCTCCGTGTCTATGCATTTTTGATCTTTTATTTCTTTGTTCTATTTTTTGGTTCCTTAATTTGTTTTGGGTCTGCAATTTACTTTCAACAATTGGTATCAAAGCTGGTTAAGCTCGTTCAATTTTTTAGAAATTGGTGAGGTTTTGCAGGCGCCATGGATGAAGCAGATAAATGGAAGATTGAGAAGTTTTCAAGGCAGAAATTTGGATTATGGAAAGTACAGATTGAATCTCTGCTTGTCAAGCAGGATTTGCAACCAACGTTACTTGGAAAAGAAAAAGGAAAGGGTTCGATGTCGGATGAAGATTGGGAGAAGGTCGATCAGAAAGCAAAGGCAACGATCATCTTATCTTTATCAAGTACAGTGCTCTTCAATGTTTCGACAGAGAAGACAATGAAAGAATTGTGGGATAAGTTATCCTCATTATATGAGATAGCTTTAGCATCAAACAAAGTATTCATCATCAAGAAATTATATAATCTGAAAATGAAAGAAGGGGGAGTGATCGCGAATCATCTCAATGAGTTCAATATTTTAGTTACTCAACTGATTTCGGTTGGTATCACATTAGATGATGAAATAAAGGTGATCTTATTATTATGCTCACTTCCAAACAGCTGGAAAGGAGTTCTAATGGCTGTGAGCACTTCAGTTCCAGCTACGAGCAAACTGAAATTCGATGAAGTCGCAACCACATTACTTAGTGAAGACATGCGAAGGAAGCAACAATAATCCACTTCCGGTGATGCTCTAATAGTTGTGAGCACAAGCAATAGAGGAGACAATAGAGGGAGAAGTCGCGAGAGAGGAAGAAATAACAATAATAACAATGGAAGAGGCAGATCAAGTCATCACTCGAAATCGAGAGGAAGAAATGACACATGCTGATTTTGTGGAAAATCTGGGCACACAAAGAAGCAATGTTGGAACTACAAAAGGGCTCAAAATAATGTTATTAATGTTGGTGTTAATGCTACAACTGATGGAGCTTTGGTACTTGCAGCCGGCAACACAGATTTAGATTTGTGGGTTCTCGATTCTGGTGCCTCTTTTCATGCAACTCCATGTCAGAGTGCTTTCACAAACTACAATGAAGGTATGTTTGGCAAAGTTTTTCTTGGGGATAATAAAGAATGTGATATAGTGGGAAAAGGGGATATTTTATTGTCACTGAAAAATGGAAGCAAATGGATTTTAAAAGATGTTAGGCATGTTCCTACACTTAACCGTAATCTAATTTCTGTTAGTTAGTTATATACACAAGGATGCAATGTTAGTTTTGATTTAGCTTCTTGGAAAGTGTCCAAAGGTCAATTGATTTTAGCAAAAGGGTAGAAAACTGGAAGTTTATACACATTAGAGTGTAATGGTGAAGTGGGAGTAGCCATGGCAGTTGCAGATAGCAATGCCAAACTTTGGCATAAGAGGCTCGGTCATATGAGCAAAATAGGTCTTGAAGTTATGCTTCGAAGAGACCAACTTCCGGGTCTAAAATTGGTTGATTTGACATTATGTGAGCATTGCCTTTATGGCAAACAAAATCGGACCAGCTTTGTAAGGACGGGTCATGAGAAGAAATCATCTCCATTGGAGCTCATTCGGTCCTACGGAGGTAACTTCTATCGGTGGTGCTAATTATTTTGTTACATTTTTTGATGATTGCACTTGCAAAGTTTGGGTTTATATGCTGAATAAGAAATAAGAGGTTTTTTCAAAATTTAAAAGCTTTAAGGCTAAGGTGGAAAATCAGATTGGGAGAAAGATAAAATGTTTACTAACGGACAATGGTGGTGAGTTTTGCTCTTCAGAGTTTGATCAATTTTGTGCAGATCACGGTATTCAGCGGATTAAAATAGTTCCATATACACCTCAAGAAAATGGTGTAGCTGAGAGGTTGAATATAACTATTTTGGAAAGAGCTCGGTGTATGTTGTCTAATGCCGGTTTGGAGAAGGAATTCGGGGCAGAGGCATGTAACACAGTGGTTTATTTAATCAACTGAGCTCCTTTGTCATGCTTGGATTTTGATATTCCGGAAGAGCGGTGGGCTAGTAAGAGAATCTCATTTTCTCATTTGCGTATCTTCGGTTGTGATGCTTATGTGCACATTCCTAAAGAGCAGAGAATGAAATTGGATTTCAAATCCAAGAAATGCATTTTTTTGGGATATGGTGAGGATGAGTTTGGTTATTGTTTATGGGATTCAATCACTAAGAAAGTGATACGGAGCAGGGATGTAGTATTCAATGAGAAAGTATTCTCCAATTTGGACAATCAGAAGTCTAATTCTGATGATTTTATTCAATTTGACTTAGCAAAAAATGGCAATACTAATGTCCAACGATCTCCGCGAGTGACCTTTCACCCCTCTACTGCTGCTATACCTTTAGGCAATATAAATTCCACCCCAATCACTTGTTCAATGCCCTGTTCTCTGTTTAATAACACCCCAGCAAGTCTTGAATCAATGCTGGGCACACCACCATATGAGCTGCCAAGTTCTCTCTTTCCCATGTCTCTCCAGCATCAGACGTCTAATTCCGCTATACCCACACCTCCCCATGCCAATGCTAAAATGCAGCCCCTGGTTACACCTCATGTGGAGGATACCCGACTACCCACCCTGCCACTTGAGCTCATCCCTACGTTGCTTGACCCGCTCTCTCCCTTGGCTTATGGCGCGGATTTACACCAGGAGGCCCCGCCATGGGTTTTTCCCTTGCCATGGGCAGAGAATGTGCCATACCTTTCCCTCTCCACACAATCTTCAACGTCCTCCTTGCACCCCGTAGAAATTAATGACAAGGCATTTGCGCAGGGAGGTGAGCCCGAGTCTTTGGTTCCTTCCTTGCAACAACAGTTATGTGGAGACCCATCACTGCAACGACAACAACATAAGCTGCTGTCATCAAAACCACCCGCGACTGAGAGTAATTCACAAACAGGTGGTCCTCCATGTGTCACAGGTCAACATGTTGGTCAGACATTTGTCATTCCTCATATAAAGGATGTAAATACAGAGGTTACTGCTATTGCTCAAAATCCAAATATCCAGTTGAGGAGATCAACCAAAGAGAAGAAACGTCCTGGAAAATTTGATGACTATGAATTACTATTTTCTTTGTGCTCTGATCAGGTAGAGCCCCAAACTTTTAAACAAGCTTGTACCGATGTCAATTCAACGTTCTGGATGGATGCAATGAGAGATGAAATTGATTCTTTACACATGAATCAGACATGGGTTTTGGTCCCCCTTCCACCAAACTGTAAAGCATTGAAAAATAAATGGGTCTATCGCATAAAAGAGGAAGACGGAGGACGCAAGAGATACAGAGCCAGATTGGTAGTGAAAGGCTTCGCTCAACAGAAGGGTGTGGATTTCAATGAAATTTTTTCTCCAGTGGTGAAAATGCAGACCATTTGTTTGGTACTTGGCATGGCAGTAGCATGGGACCTCGAGCTTGAGCAACTCAATGTCAAAACAATGTTCCTACATGGGGACATTGATGAAGAATTATATATGGAACATCTGTAAGGTTTGTAAAACAGGGGCAAGAGCATTTAGTTTGCAGATTAAAGAGGAGTCTCTATGGGCTGAAGCAAGCTCCTCGTCAATGGTATTTAAAGTTTGATAATTTCATGACTCAGCAAAGTTTTACTCACTGTGAATCAGACCCATGTGTATACCTCAAAAGGCTTCCGACTGGTGAGTTTGTGATCTTGTTATTGTATGTTGATGATATGTTGACTATTGGTAATAGTATGAGAGTCATTCATGAGCTGAAGACACATTTGTCTCTTCGTTTTGCCATGAAAGATTTAGAGGCAGCGAAGAGGATTCTTGGGATGGATATAATTCGAGATAGACATAGGAGAGAAATAAAGTTATCTCAAGAAAAATACATTCTTAAAGTTTTAGAGAAATTTAATATGACAAATTCAAAATCGGTTGCCACTCCATTGGCTGATCATTTTCGATTGTCTTAAAAAATGTGTCCTTCTACTCAGGAAGAAAAATAAGAGATGACTAGTATTCCTTATTCTTCAGCAGTTGGTAGTTTGATGTACGCCATGGTTAGCACACATCCAGATATTGCCCAAGCAGTGGGAGTTGTGAGTGGTTTTATGAGTAATCCTGGTAAAACTCATTGACAAGCAGTTCAATGGACTCTTCGGTATTTGAGAGGCACTTTCTCTCATGTTTTATGTTTCAACAGTAAGGCCTCTTATATTTGCGGATATGCTGATTCTGATATGGCTGAAGATTTAGATACAAGGAGGTCAACAACAGGCTATGTGTTTACTTTTGCCGGAGTAGCAATTAGTTGGACTTCTCGGAAGCAACAAGTGGTTGCTCTTTCCTCCACTGAGGCTGAATACATTGCTCTCGCTGAGGGAGCTAAAGAGCTGATATGGTTACAGTGATTGTTTGGCGAGTTGAGATTTAAACAATCCACATTTACCTTATTTTTTGATAGCAACAGCGCCATTCAATTGGCCAAAAATTCAACTTTCCACAGTCGTACGAAGCACATTGAAACCAGATTTCATTTCATACGTCATGCTCTTGAAGAGGGAAGATTACAGTTAGAGAAGATTGATACAAAGGTCAATCCAGCTGATGCATTCACCAAGGTTGTTCCGCGAGAGAAGTTCGAATTCTGTAGGACTTCTCTTGGCATCGTGATGACATAGCCATAAGCTCCAAGTGGGGGATATCTCTGAGTAGCTCGCCTCGTAGCATTGATTGGACTTCAAGTGGGAGATTGTAACACCTCTGCCATGTAATGGCTACGGCAGTGGGTGAAGCCCAATCTTCACCTGCTGTTGTAACCGCTTATTCTTTCTGACTTCCGCAGACGCTTGACCATGCAATGTTAATATGCTATGAACTGAGAGCTGCTGTTGTATTGTATTAGACATTATTTTCAATAGAGATATTGGCCCTGCTTGCAAAGTAGATGTAATCCAGAATAGCTGGATGAACCACTATAAACTTGGTGTCTCTGTGTCTGCATTTTTGATCTTTTATTTCTCTGTTCTGTTTTTTGGTTCCTTAATTTGTTTCGGGTCTGCAATTTACTTTCAACAATTAAGGCTAATGTTTTCTGCCAAAGGAGAATTGCCATGTTATCATTCACTGTAATACAATGCGCTATATTCAATATCTAGTAATTAGCTGATAATCTACTACATTTCTTACAACATTCCTCGGATTTATTTTAATGTTGAAGCGTAATATGTATACAAGTTTTGCAATGAAATTAGATGGAGAATTTTGAAAA
This sequence comes from Chamaecyparis obtusa, assembly GCA_027943335.1. NCBI lineage: Eukaryota > Viridiplantae > Streptophyta > Pinopsida > Cupressales > Cupressaceae > Chamaecyparis > Chamaecyparis obtusa. Next base: position 226,966 of record BSBK01006666.1, on the reverse strand, counting down.
TAATTTAGCTAGCCTGGGCTTGGTTTATATGATTTTTATTTTATAATTAAGTTGGGTTTTTCTTTTTTGAGTGCCATCTTTCATACTTTTTCAGTCTGAGGTAGACACGCCTCTCTCGTCATGAATAGATGAGCAGATTTTAACGGAACTGATTTTAAATTTTTTATTTTAAAATAATGGTTGTATTTTGCTTTCTGTTTACGTTGATATAAAGCAACATGTCTTAAGTTTAAACTCATTATCACTCACATCATGAATCACAAAAAGAGTAATGTTTAGTCTCGATACTCTCATGTCGACTATATCTCCCATAGAGGTGTATAGATTCTCAGTAATTAGCCAGTATGGAATATTAAAGTGAAAGTACACATAGGAAAGGTCAGATGCTTGATCAGAGTTAATACCATACCATCCAAAGTAGAAAGAAATCCCAGTATGGAATATTCTTTAATGCATTGACAGTAATTTGTGAATTACCGAGGACATTAATTCATAATAGACAACTTCAAGAAATAAAGACATTGTATTTGTCATAACTAAATGTATCATCAAGCAATAAAGATGTATTTATCATGACTCATGACCAGTCAATTCATAATAGACAACTTCATTTCCAATGTTGAAAACATTTCGATAATTTTCAAATACATAAATAAAAGAGTTTACAACGAAAAATAGTATTCTAGATAGGTAACATACGCATACAATGGAAACACAACAAAGTTATTAATAATTGTTAATTTGCAATGATCTATAAAAATAATGTTTATGATTGAAATCGTAAAATAGTCTTAATGTGCCATTTTAGAGAACAAATGGTCATAATAAACAAAGACAGTTTAATACTTGATAAAATACAACAAATCCTTAATATCTAAATCATTTATTAACATGCAATCATCTACTAAAAAGAATGATTTTGAATGAAAGTTCCATATTATTAATTCAGATAATATAAATTATTGAATGTAACTATTTTAATTATGTAGATAATCTAAAACATTCAATTGCTTTCTTTTGAGTCCAAACCATTCTAGAAAACACAAATTTTAGAAAAAAATGTTAAATTTATAAACTCTAAGAAGAAGACTCCAATTTAAGGAAACAATATTTTGAAACTCAACATCTTAAATGTAGCTCAATTTTTTTATCCACCAAATCTATGCAATGGTTAAACAAACAATAGTGCATGCAACAAATGACAAACCGTAGCCAAATCTTATAAATGCCATAACACAAAATTCTCAAGAAAAATTTGAAAAATGTTAAAAAAAAACATAAAACAATTCGATCCTTTCAATAATATCATAACACATTACAAACCATTTCTCACATATTAATCATTCAAAACACAATATATAAAATGTAAAAGGTCTCAATCAAATGCAAATATCATTGCCAATAAAATAAACCCTCAGCGTACATCCTCAAAGTATTGTCTGAAGCATAAAACCTACCAAAAATGACAACATAAGGACATCTTGGTCATAGAGCAATCCGATCCGCTTCTACAGAAAAATGGACAGTGTGAATCAAATGCTGACCAAACAAAGGTCTGATATAAAAGCCAGAGGACCCTTTGTGAGAGGCACCAGCCATATTTAAATACATAATCGATAAATTTCTTTGCATCGGATGACCACAAAGTACGCTGACTACAACCTGATTTACTTATATCTTTGTCTCATCTTTCACCTTTTTCTTTTCAATCACCTCATGCACTTCTTCGAGTGTTAGTTAAAAATAAAAGTAAAAATAAACAACATACTTTGTTAAGATTAAACGTTCATTGATACCAATTCCCAAACAACACAATTTCTTGTGCTTAAATCACATCAAGAAAACTGTGTTCACTAACTAAACCAAAAAAAACCCAGCCTTCAAAATTAAAATCTAAGAAGCCCTAATTATATGTAACTTGTGGGGTTGGGTATTTCTCATAAGTCCGTTCTTTACAATGCAGCTCAATCAACAAAATACCAAAGTTTGGAATGATTGAAATGCCTACAACTCACAAAAGATGCAAGACACCCTTAAAATTAGGACACCCAGAAATAAAACATTTTCTTTTCAGACTTCTTCGCTATTGATTATATAATCCTTTAGCTCATCACTTTATTCAAATGATCATTTTCACACCTGTTTTAGAGTAGGCCCAAAAAAGATTTTTGCTAAAGAATTTTTGAATTTGGAAACCAAACAAAAATCTATTGGTTCTGGAATGCAAATAGAAACAACAATTCATATATTTTTCTAATAGTTGATTATTAGAAACTTAATTCATAATAGTACTTTCTAAAATATTTCATAATAGTACTTTCTAAAATATTAATACTTTTTAATAGAAATTTGTGCAAAATGATTTTCACAATTGGAAAAAAAATGTCAGCTAGAGGGGCTGACAATTTACCAGCAAAAAAATGAATTTTCAGGGAGCAAAGCTCCCACAAATAGCCTATCGGCTAAAATATTCATATTAAAATAAAAATAAGTATTCTAAGTGTGAGTTTTTTGATAAAGCCATTAAAATCTATAAACTATTAAATTGTAAAATCACATAATGAAAATAATATTTATGTTAGAATTTGAGCTCTGGGAGACAAGTTTAATAAACAAATATTTTGTTCACAAAATTAAATATCAAATTAATAATGCTGAAAGTTAATATGTGAAAATGATAGTATTTTATTATTTAAGATTTTAACATCGATGGAAATGGAGAAAGGTTTGTCACAGGAGAAGAAAATTCCCTACAAAATCCTTTAGGGGAAATATGCCATCCATTTATTCTAATTATACCAATAATAAATGACATTTTATTTGTATACAAGGAACATATAAGAAAAGCATAATAAGACAAAGACCCTATTATAATATCCTACCATGAGAGTATAGGAGAAATATTTTCAAGAGGGATGGGGCCAAACATTCACAATATTCTTAGTTTCATAGAGACCAAGAGGCACATCTTGTAGATTGGCTATTACCTTGTTTGCATTCATTAGGAGAGGATGAGGAATGTGGTACAAATCATGTGATAACACATAGAGCATTTCCCCAATGATCAAGAACTCCTACAAATGACCACCTAAAGCTGAAATTTGTTATCTCGAACTTGAATTTGCACTAAAGAAAATCACATCTATACTATAAATAGTGAAATGAACATAACATCCTAAGAAAATATTAGATTATCATCCTTGCAAATGTTGAAGAAGATATTCAACCTAACAATATGCCAAATAAGGGTAAACTTAAAAGGGATAAAAGGAAAATCTACCAATAAAATTGTATTCCATGAAAAGTGAGTAGATCTAAAAGATTTTAAAAAATTGGGAATTTAAATCAAAGCTTTTGATCTTATTTCAAAACTAGAAGAGATTCTTCAAAGTCCCAAATTATTAATAATACAAACGCTACTATTGAGGAACTTCCAATGAACAAGATGAGAATCAATAAAGAGAATGTAATAAAGAATAGAAGAGGAGAGAATGAGTCAACTAAAGATTAATAGTATAGGTTGACTAGATGACTTGAAATCTAAATAGAGTTAAAGTTGCTAGCATCAGTTCAACTAACTATCATATTAGTTTGAGAAGAAATTCATATTCAGATTCTTTGTGGCACTATAATAATAGAATAATGTATCCATGTACAATTTCTCATTCTTCCATCAAGGATAAAGGTACTAAATCTAATCTTATGAACTAAATGAGGAAGAATGCCATCAATAGTAACTTTAGGTGTCCTAGTATTGGTTAAAAAATATGTATTTTAGTTCTCTCAACATGAAAGGGAATTATTTATATCTTTATGAATAAAATTAGCAACAATTATTTAATGCTTTGGTTGGATGGTTTAAAGACGTAAATTAGTGATGCTTTGGCTAGAGGGTTCAGTCTTGACAATTTATATTAATGCTTTGGTTGGATGGTTTAAAGATGTAAATTAGTGATGCTTTGGCTAGAGGGTTCAGTCTTGACAATTTATATTAAGAAACCACAAGATAAACTATTGATTGATTGAAAGATCATTATGGAAATCAATTCCTTCCCAAAGTATCCAAGGCTTGATATTTAACTAGACTTTCTAAATTCCTTTAATAAAAAGATCGATTGAATTTGAATTGGGTATATCATAGTGGTTGGAGATCCAAGGTATAGATATTTCCATATTGACTATTTAAGTATAAGTATAGATATTTCCATATTAACAAAAATGCAAGTAATTAGAGAGCAGGCATAATAGGTCGAAAATAACCAAGAATTTTCTTCTGGTCAAGATGAAAATTGATTCATTAGTGATTTGTTGATTTATATATTAATCACGATAGTGATAGAAATGTTAGAAATAAGAAATATATGCATATCCCAAGGATTTGGAATGATATACCTCTATGATTATAATTGGTCAAAATTTGATCAATTAATTATGAGGTAGTTTGGATTATTTAATTAATGTATTTTTTCCAAGATGATGTGCTAGATTTCATATTTACGATTGATTATGTTAGATGGATTGGATTGATATGTTTTAATTAGTGAGATAGGAGGAGGATAAATTGATTCCATAAGACTCAATTATATTATAGAGATTTTAATTAGGGGAGATGAAAGGATAGTATGGATGATTCTTTACCCCAAGTAAAGAGTAAAAGAGGATGTGCGTGAAAGGAAACCTATAACCACATAATGATAATTTCCACATAACCCATCAAATAAACCTATGCGATCAAGTATTTAAATTTTTTATATAAAATAGAATAGACACCATACCAAATAAAAGATGACTTAAGATATATACCTTGAGAAAACCCATGGATTTTTTCAACAAGGGACATTTTATTTTTTCGAAAATGAAACCAAATAAAATGAAAATAATGAAATAATCAAAAGATGAAACATGTAAACTAAATTTTATACCTTAAAATTTACATAGCATTTCTAATTAAATTAAAATGAATTATGACTAGTTCTCTACTTGGTTTGTTCCTTTTCACGAGTGATGAGTTGTAGCTCATTTTTATTCATACCATCCATCTGATATTGAGATTAAGATTGATAGATGAAGAAGATGACTACATAAAGATATGATAATGGACAATAATCAAAATTAAACCAAAGATATCAATGAAAAATGGTGGTCCAAGATGAAATATGAAATGAAGGGTTGAGACTAAAGAAGACGATTGAGGTGTTTGCCTTGTGATAATTGTTAAGTTGTCAAAATTTTGTCTTTTAATAGTGTAATGTTTCATGGGGTAAGATCTAGGTGTGCTAACATATGTACAAGCATAGAATTAGGAAGGATAATGAAAGAGACAAGTGGGAGAGGTATGGTGGCTACCTTATGGAAGAGGTAAGAGGTAGTGTGGTTATGGAGTGATTTTTATGTTCACACATGTATGGGAATGAGGAGATGATAGGGAAACTTTATAATCATAATAAGTTTAAATCTTGGTGCTATGTAGAGATATTTGATGGCCAAGATTACATGGGAATGGATTGAGAATAACGTATAGTTACATATTACCAAAAAAGGCAGCATGGATTTATTATACTAAATCAATTAATTATATATTAGTTAATTGTATGATATATGCTACCAAAAATAAATTTTCTTCCACGAAAAGTATATCATTCACATTACAATTTTTTCTTTATACCTATTTCAAAATTTAATCCTTTACAAACTTCCTCCTATCAAGTTATTTGTGAAGTTTTTGTGTATATTTTTGTTTTTATAGTTTTTCTTATGTCAAAGCACCTATGAAACACAGTTTGATGATATAATAAATATTACTATTATATTTATTTTACATTATGTAATTTTAGGAATATACATACATGAATTTAAGGAAATTAGATTTTGACCATTTCAACACAAAACCCTAAATTAAAGATCTGCCAATGAATCATAAATAAAATGGAATATCTCACAACTAAAAAAAATGTAATTATAAATATATACAAATAGGAAAAATCCTAAAATTGTAGAGGGTGATTATGTTGGCTAGTACTTAGTGGGTTCACAAAAATAAATAGGGGAAACATAAAATAATAGGGTTAATATATGCTAATATAATAGAAAACATGTACACATAATAATATATTAAGTAGATTACTAATTAATGCAAAGCTAGAGCTAGAGAGATACTGATACAATTATTTAGAATGGAAATTAAAGAGATAAGATACTTTGGTCAATACCTAAAGACTTATTGGAAAATAGATGGGTTTTTATATCAAGGAAACTTTATATATTATAAGCTCATCATAAAGAACACTTTACAAACATTAAAACATTGAATTTTTTTTTTTTTTTTTCACTCTAGAGGGGGATGCAATAGCCTAGTGTTAAATTTCACAAAATTATCATAAACAACACTTTACAAACATGTAATTGGGATAACATTAAGGAGGAAATCTTGGATCTTTGTGAATTAGTGCCTTCTAAGGAGGAAAAAAATAAATTATTTATGCCATTTCTACTATGAAAAACAATCAAGAATAACTCAAAAGAAATCTAAAGGAGGTCATGGATTACAACAAGGATATGATGGCCAAGATTAAAAGGCTCTCTATAGATTGTCCAAGAAGAGATTGAGCATAGGCATGCAAAAAGGAAAAAAAGATTTGGCCTCTTCATCAGCAATAGAGGTCCCCATGGCCCCAATCCCTATTAAAAAGAATCAGAAAAATGGCTCCTTTTTAAATCTACAAAATGAGATCTTTTCAATTAGGATTGTTATAAGCTCTTTTTCTTAGATAGCTCTTAGTTTTTTTTGGTTGCTAGATTTTTGGTTGGGTGGTCTCACTCCTTGTGAGCCCCATTCCTTTTCACATGTAGGATTCTTGTAATTGGTTTAGGTCCCCTCTCAATTAATTTAATTAGAACACTTTACAAATATGGATATACTTGTTTAAGCGGCAGTGGAAATTCAAACTCCTTTTTGTGTTTCAATTAGAAAATAGACATTTACATATTATGCTAATGAATTTCATATTTTATGATATTCCCTTCAAATTGATTTGGTCCTATGACTAAAATAATTGTTAAAAATATCTTTAAATATGTTAGTGAACAAATTTTTCCTTTACAATGATGAATTGATAATTAACTCTTATAGCCCAATAATATAAAGGAAAACTACACTAACAATTGAGTTAGTCTCTCACAACCAACTCTCTACTTTGAAGGAGCAACTGCCTTCTACAAAGATCTGCTTCTAATAAATTTTTATTATGAAAGAATTAAATTTCAAGACATGCTTTTAACCAGAAAGCATAGAAATGCTTTGATTACATTCTATTATAAACTAACAATGAAATTCTTCAATTTCAGAACATGCAAGAACTATTCTAAGCCAAATGACTCAGAATGGTAAAGAGAAATTTCTAAAGAAAGGCCAATTCAAGAGACATGAATCATAAATCATGCATCCATTTGACCAATTGATCAATGAGAATTACCAGAATCTGTTGTAAAACCAACTGATTATATATCTATCTATATATATATATATATATATATATATATATATATATAGATATGCATACCAGAGTTTAATAGATAAAAGTATCAGATATCAAACTTCAAACAAAAGATAATATCAAGTTTTTGAAACTGAGAAACGATCCCCATTTGGTTTTCTCATAACATTCATATAGCCACGCAGGGTTGATTCAGTTTTAAAACTAATTTCCATAAACATAGCAGGAGATTAAGGAAAAGATTTTTGAAAATAGAAACAATCTTTTGGGGGACTAATTGAATGATTGGTCATTTCTAGCTCAATGATCTTTAGTGGCCTGTGTAGCTCCCTATGTTGCATTCCATTCCTCGAAGGCTATCGAGAAGCTCACAAGTAACTCCTAGTTTGGTGTGGTAACGACCTCGAATATTTGCACCCAAATGTTTTTGAAATTTTGCGCCTGTTGAAGCTTTTCCCTCTAAGTCTTTATCTGCTCATAGCCATAGACTACCAAAGAATCCACTAGGGTGAAAACTAGGAAATCATCAATCTCTATGCTTATGGTAGCTTTCATACTTTTGACCTTTTCTTCAAAGAAAATGAGTGTACTTTTGGTTATGTCAATCTGAGCTTGACCCTTAGGTTCAATCAATTTTCCTAGGCACTCATTATGAGTGTTCATAAAATATTTAACGCTATTCAGTGTTTCTAGGATTTGGGTGGACTCTTTAGTTGCTTTCTCATAGAGTGAGCTTTCCCATTCAAGATTTACTTTAGCTACAAACAGAGAATTCTCTTCTATTCTAGGTACTGCCTTTTTTGTCAGGAACTTTTTAATGCCATATTCATATGCCTCTTCCATGTTTAGTATCTCCATTTCCAACCAATCTTTCTCCTTTTTCCAGGCTTTTACATCCGTCTCCATTGTTTTTATCATCTCCTCAGCTTTTTTTGATTAAATCTTTAAAATCATTAGTGAATCCAATGATTTTATTGGTAACCTTATCAATCTAGTAAAAAAAATTCTTCGACATTGACTTGTCTTTTTGGAATTGGTCTAAGAACTTCTGGTTTTCTAGAGATTTAACATCCAGATTGATGGGAACCATTGACAGAGGTTGAGGAGAAGGGTCTGGAAGCTGCTGGATATAATTTGGCATCTCAAAGAGAGCCTGCTTCAACTTCATTTTATCTTTAACATCCTTCAACACTTGGTGGTTGATCTTCTTATTGGCTGAGTTTAAGATTTTTAAATCGACAACCCTGGTAGCCATACCCAAGTCCACCTTCTCCACGTTGAAGTCCTACTCTATAACCTCATCAATAGTTTTATCAGAGTTTGGCTTCAAAATATCTATAATCCATTGACCTTTTTTGGAGTCTACATCGAACATGGCTTCTACCTTTAGCTTCTTTGCCTTAGGTGTCTTTCCCAAATAATTACTGACCAAATCTCTGACAGTAGTAGAAACATGTATGATACTTCTTTTCTTGTTGACTGATAGATCCTTCCAATTAGGGGTTTTGGTGTAGAATCTCCTATAGGAACTTGCATCATATAACTATCCAATGCTATCAATTTTAAAAGACCTACCCTTGGTAGCTGAGACCTTGATGGGTTAACTAGAGTGTTATCCATCCTGAGTTCTCCTTGGGGTTGTAAATCACCTTCTTCTATCTCAAAATCTAGCACAAGTAGGGGATATTATCTTCCTTTTGGTTCCTTCTGCTCCTAGTCCTTGTGATTATGACAAAATGTTCAATGATTGGCTTTTCTTCCTTTTGACGTGTTTCATCTTCAGATTCAATTTCACCTACAGAAAGCAATTTTTAAACTTTATTAGTATGTACAGGTGAAGCTACACATTTTGAAATCCTTGCACTCTTTCTAAACATTGGAGAAACATCCTCTTGTTTCTTCTTTCTTTTCACTTCTTTCTACCATTTATCAGTTCATTTAAAAACATCACAAGACAAAGAATTAATGTCTTCTTCCTCTTTCTCATTCTAGTCTATCTTTCTTATTACTGTGTCATTGTTAGGTTCTACATATCTTGATTCTAGTACATTTTCATCATCCTCATCTTCGAATCTTTTGACTTTGAAAGGTAGGCGAAGAAACATGATTTGTCTTAAAGAAAACCTGGAATGAAGTCTTCTTTCAATTTCAATTTCATCGACACAGTCAGCCCAAAAATCTTTAGGTTCTGGTTGGTGAAGGAATGTAGCATCAATTTTGAAATGATTTACTACAAATTATTTACTATCGAAATAGCTTCTTTTCTAGAAGGAGGGAAGGTTCATTGTTTTTAGTTCTACATCCATAGATGATGTAGAATGCATTATCCTCAAATGATAATGACCCAAGTCAATAGGGAAAAAGGATCCTACACCTCTCTTGATTTTATAGTTCACCTCCACCTGAAGCAATTGTCTGAAGACTTCTAACAAGACAAACTTGTCTAAACATTACCTTGGGAGCTTCAAAGGCTCACCACTGTAGCCACCCACTCTTAGATAGTTGAAAGTTGGAAACTGAAAATAGAAGCTCCTGTAAATTTTGATCAGCTCCATAGCTTCTTTGGACATTCTTTAGTTGATTTTTTCTTGTAGCTAAAAAATGAGCTTAGCCAAGAACGTCTCCTAAATCCTCCTACAATTATTCAGGTTCTTCTTTTTCTAAAGTAGAGGATGGTACTCATAATTTTTCATATTTTCTCTCGACGGATCATGTGGCAATCCATCCCAAATTCTACAAATGACAAGAGAATAGAACAAATCTGAAGATAAATAGAAACTGGAGGCTTCCACAGACTGAGATAGTTCTTCATGAAGCCTTTTGTCTATTAACTCTACCATTCAACATATGGTCCTTTGCTCAAAATATCCTGAACAAAAACATACATACAATTCTCCCAAACAAGATCATTAGGTTTCCCTTTAATTCTACAAAGCATAACAACAATATCTTGAACCTCTATGATCAAATACTCTTTTTTCAAAGGTTTGGGTAACCTAGAACCCCCTTTTTCAGGCTTCAATAATCAATCCCTGGAAATGTTATTGCTATAATCCTTTTTTATTTTGGTGGAATTCTTGTTGGGATTTTTCAAGACTCTAGTCATTGTAAGTTTCTACTGGAGGGATCCTCAGCGCGACCATGATTGTTTGCCTATTAATGGAGATCAAAATGCCTCTAGAAGGAACACCAATGCACCTATTAACCCTATCATATATGTTTCTACATTCCATAACTAGTTCTGGGCACAGAGTCACATCAAGAAAGTTGACAGCTTCTAATAGTCCACTTTCTACAATCTTGGCCACTAAGGTTCCATTCTCTGCATTTCTCAAACTATGTACAATTCCTTCTATGTCTTCATCTACAAGGACTGTGTCTCACATCTCAGGGAGACAACTACTCACATGGGAAAAATTATTTTCCTTTACAAACTTGACCTTAGAGGTCGACATGCAAGGACTAGACATTGAAAAAACCTAACAAGTAATTTCAAGCTAATGCAATCGAAGAAGTTTAAATTTCCTTTCTACAATAGAGAAAAATGAAATTAGAATAGAGATGAAGGAAATTTCTTGAGACTCACCGATGCTTAGCCCTTGTCTTTGTGATTACCTTCATTGCGCCTCACTTCCAACTACGCCAAAAAAATTACATTGCAAAAAGAAATTAATAGGCATGCTTGAGTTTTATTTTCTGACAATCATGACTACTGATTCTTAGATTAATTATGCTCACCGTCATTTATTGAGCGCATCCAATCACATTTATTACACCTCTGCATAAACTATACTTATTTGCTGAGCTAGACATAACTTGAAATGTCATTTCAAAATCATCTTGAAATGAAGAAGAGATTTGGCATGAACCATGAATATTTGGGGCAATTATTGCATTTCAAAATCCAAATCTTGAACTGTTGGAACATGGTTCAAAGTTCAAGATTCATAATGCTTTTTTTGTACTTGATGACACTTGAATAAGACAGGACAAAAGTAGGATGTGTGCAGATAAATGAATCAGGAGTTGAAAATTAGAAGTTCAAAATTCAAGAAAGCAATATCCAAATACGCTAAGGCAAATACGCTAAGGCAAAAGAAACCCAAAAGATGCGGAAAGGAAAGTGCAAAACTAAATTTTGAACTTTGAACTACCGAGAAATAGTTCAAAGTTCAAAATTCAAAATGACACAGCCACAAAGTGCAGAACTCAAAAGTCTTTTTTCCACTCGAAGGAAAATGTATGCATGACATCAGGAAAATGCAAAGTGAATTTTTAACCTTGAACTACCAAGAATGGTTCAAAATTCAATATTCAATATGTACTTGACAAAAAGCATATTTCTTAGAAATTTTTTACGCTTAAGACCATTTGACCGACAATAGGTGGCTCTGACTAGGGATAGGACCGTAAGGGACTGAAAATGAATTCAAGCTCTCCGGTTTCATGCAAACACAACAAAAAGCACTAAACTAAGTACACCAAAAAGACTATGTAAACAAAGTGACAAATTTACAACTAAAACAACTTAAAATCCTGTCCATTGAAGGACAAGGGAAGATCTGTTCTGTCTGCATATTTCAACTTGAAAGAAATCAGTCCAAGTTCCCTACTGATTTCAAAGTGTCCTTTCCATAAAGACTCAAATTTTCCATCGGCCCCTCGTGGCTCTCTTCTTTTATCCCAAAGTAGGACTTTATCTCCTTCCATGAACTTTCTAGTTTTGGATTTTCTATAAAAAATCTTCTTGACCCTAGATTGATGGTTCGTGATATGGTCTACCACAATTTCCCTTTCTTCTTCAATCTTGGTCAAGTAAAGGATTCTTTTCTCTAAGGCATTCTGAAAAATTCCATATTTGATTACCTTTTGTAATTTGGCAGCTACCAGCTCGAGAGGAAGAGATAGTTGAGCTTCTGTAGCATAAACTAGTTTGAAAGGAGTCATACCAATGGCTCTTTTAGGAGTTTTCTTGTTAGCCCATAGTTCTTCATAGATTCATTTATGCCAGTCCTTCATATTTTAATTAATGCGACTCTTTATTATTGAAATGAGATTTTTATTGGTTGACTCGGCATGTCCATTTCCATAGGGAAAATAATCAGAGGAGTGAGCCAGTTGTATGCCATTATCATAACTGAAGATCTGTAGCTCACTCAAAGAAATTTTTTGGGCGTTATCAGCTACTATCTTTTTTGGAATGCCAAACCTGACCAAAATGTTTTCCTTGAGAAAGTTGCACACTACTTCAGTGGTTGTTTTCCTGACAGAAATGGCCTCTACCCACTTTGTGAAGTAGTCAGTAGTTGTTAAGATGTGTGTATGTACTACACTAGATGGAGGATTTAAAGGACCTATGAAATCAAGACCCCATTATTGAAAAGGTTCCTCAATGACAACAAGCCTTAAGGGAAGAGCAGCCAAATGAGGTTTCCCAAAAAATAGTTTACATTTCTCACATGATCCCACCCACTTGTAAGCATACTAGTGTACACACAAAAGTAGTGCACTTCTATGAATCCTTACATGCAAGGAAACTCAACAATGAGCCCTCACAAATCGATCCATAGCTCTTTATGCATGGAGTTGCAAGATTATGAATTTGCTCTCAGCTAGAGCTATTGAGCTTGTGACCTTGCTAGTCAACCATACAATGAGAGATTCGAATGAGGATAAGGGAAAGAGTGCCAATATCCCCAAAGAAATCTAAATGAAATGCAATACAACTAGATTAAGATGAATATGCAAGCTAGAAATGAGGGATGCAAATGTGCAAGCTATGCTATGAAAATGGAAGTACAAACTAAGCTATGAAAAGGAAAGAGCAATGTGTTACAATCCTTCCTATTAAGCTAGATGAATTATTCTAAAGCTTGAAAGTGAAATCTAAGCTATGAAAGCATAAACATGAACTACTATGTAAGAATGAAAGCTAAACTATGAAGCAAATGAGGAACTCTAAGATGTAACATAACAATGATCTCTAAAAAGCTCCAAAGTCTTCAAGAATTCTTGTAGCATAGAGTTAGTATGAAAACAAGTGTCTTAGAATGAGGGAGAGAGCTCTCCTTTTATAAGAAATGCAAAGGAATGGACCATGGAGATTAAGAGGCAAAAGTCTTAATTGGCGGTGGAGCTTAAAAGAGGAGCAATCCATGTGCACAAGTATCCTCCAATAGGAAAATAGGAGTTGACTTTATGTCCATATTAGACAAAAGTGCTTTTTTCCTTTTTTATAAAATGAGAATAGCATTTTATTTGTGCAACTTAGGATAAGAGGAAAGTGGGGGCTTTTTATTTATTAAAAGGGGAGGAAATATTCCTTTTAAGTAAATAAAAACTTAGGATAAAATGGTTAGCCCAGGGAAAATAATCGAAAAATGATGAAATTAGGATTTGATCAAGGAAATTGATAATGTTGAAAAGTATTGATTATTGATAAAACTGATTCAGGATAAATAAATCGAATAAATGGGGCCCAAAGTCTAGGTGACCATTTTAGGGTGCATACAACTAGAAAATCCCAGGCCAATAATAACCATTTCTCAGGATTTTGAAAGCCATGACAGTGGATGAAAAATGTCCTCCACAAGACTCACCATGAAAGGTTTGTAATAGTCGCTTCTACTGATCTTCATCAACACATCGAAGGAACATTCCATCTAACCCCTTCTTGTACAATATATCATTGACTATTACATATTTAGCCGACTTAAGCCGCAAATTCCTTTTCTCTTTACCTATCAAATTCTATGGACATTCTCCATAGGTCAAGTAGTAAGCAATGCTAGAGAACAAGGATCTTTTAATCTGACTAGCAACGTCAAGGGATTCCTTTCTTCCACCAAACCTTCATTTTCAACAATTAGCTTACATAAACCTTGGCCCCTCACCAATTTAGTGGGCTTAGTATCTAGATCAAATTCTTGCACCTTTGACACCCATGTCTCTCGGTTATTAATGGCCACCTCTTTCCGCATGAGTATACTTTTGACTGTTGTGTTAGGTGCATAAACGGTGGAGTGAGAATGACATATGTAAAAATGGAACTTCTTTACTGCTTTAACCATTGCAAAGGCCTATTTTTCTATTAAAGAATATTTTAACTCATGTTTCTTCAATGGTATACTCATGAAAGAAATTGGGTATTCCTCATCTTTATCATTTTTTTTCATTAAGAGTCCCAACATGGTGTGCTCACTAGCATAATAGTAGATTATAAAATCCTTCCTGAAGTCATGGTGCATCAACACTGGCGCCTAGGAAATAGCATTTTTAACTTCTTCAAAAGAGTTAATCGCATCTTCATTCCATTTAAAATTTTCTTTCTCGATTAACAGACTTACCATAGGCTTGGTCATTTTTGAAAAATTGGGGACAAATCTCCTAAGAAAATTGATTTGTCCAAAGAAAGAACAAATTCCTTTACGACTTGATGGTAAACATATTTTTTGAATTTATTGGACTCTCTCTGAATCAATTCTTATCCCATCCTTTGATGCTACATGACCAAGAAGCTTCCTTTTAGTGACACAAAAAACATATTTATTTGGATTAAGTGATATGCCGCGATCTCTACATTTCTATAGGACCATCTTCTAATCATGCAAGTTCTTCTTCCTTCTTTTTGAGAACACCATCATATCATCTAGATATATCACAATTAATTTTTTTATTAGGTGTCCAAAAGAGGAGTTCATAGCATGTTGGAAAGTTGCTCCTACATTTATTAACCCAAAAGGCATTCTATTGTATGAAAATATACCCTAGGGAGTGGTAAAAGTTGTTTTCTATTGATCTTTTGGAGCTACACTAATATGATTATATCTTGAAAACCCATCAAGCAGGGACATCATTTCAGAACCAGCTACCATTTGAATAATGTGGTCCATGTTTGGTAGGGAAAAATTGTCTTTACGACTCACCTGATTTAGGTTTCTAAAATCCACACATATCCTTATCTCTCCACTCTTCTTGCACACTAGAATAATATTAGCTACCCAAGTTGAGTGATGAATGGGATAGATTATCCTTTCTTTCTGCATCTTATCCACATCTCAGAATATCACATCTGCAACTTTTGGATTATAATTCCATAGTTTCTTCCTAAAAGGATTGGCTTCGAGTTTCATTGGGATGCAGTGTTTAAATTGTCGTTGATTGAAATCTTTAAGATCTTCATATGACTAGGAGAAAATATCCTTAAATTCTTTAAAGATCTTTGAAAACCTATGTTTCTCTTCTTTACTACAGAAAATACATAAATTAACAAGCTTGGGATCATCATCATTGCCAATGTTGATCTTCTCATACTTGTCAGAAGAGTTTTCATTATGCGTAGGAACTTTATTGGTAGAACAATCTTTTCTATCAAAGAGATTTTCCAAATTCATTAACCCCTTTGGAATGTGATTTTGTATTAGCTTGATAGTCTCAAGACCAGCCTCATCTCCATGATCAAAATAGAATTCATGGTATTATGTATCCGAGCCTTTGAAATACACAGAGGAAAATTTTTCTACTCCTTCCAAGAATTGAATTATATGAGCATCATTGCTAAACACTTGCCATGAGCTGGGGTTGTCTGGTACACTAGGTCTATGAATCAATTCTATTGAATACTTATCTATCCCAGAATCAAGGTGAGGAATCAACAATACTACCGAACCAGCTAAGGCATCAGCTCTGGAATTGATTTGTCTTGGTATAGATTCAATTGAAAATGCATCAAAAAACTCCATCTCATCCCAAACTCTATTTCGGTAATGTTTTAACCTTTCATTTTTAACAACAAACAAAGACCTAACTTATTTTATAATTAATTCAACATCACCTTTTTCTTTCAACATCTTGATCCCCTTCTTTTTGGCCTCCTCCATGCCAAGAAGAAAGGCTTTGTATTCAGCTGTGCTATTAGTGTTTTCAAACTCTAGCTTAAAAGATGAAGGATACGTTTCTCCTAAGGGAGATATCAACACTATCCTAGCTCCTGAACTAGTAGAATAACAATAGCTATCAAACTCTAATGTCCACAAATCTTCTCCTTTTAATGTTTGTGAATTAGGTACATTAGTTTCAGGCATAATCAAGTCATTACCAAAATCTGAGTCTTGATAGAGGATATGTGATTTGGGGTGTTTGAAAGGGAACATGGTATACTTAGACTTAGTATCTGGATGAAGGATGACCTTCTGATTACCTATGGGAATGGTAGCTTGGGACTAGTCCAACTTAATTTCACCACCTAAGTCTTTGTAGAAAGTTCTCCTCAGGAGCATTCCATAGCTAGCTAGGATGCCAATAACAAGGATTGTTAATTTCATTCTCTTATTGGGGTGATCTGCAAGAGAAACTTGAGCATCTTTGATTTTGCCTACCAATGGGACTTGTTTAGCATCCATTGCATAGCAATATCCAAAGGTTTTTGTCAAAAGGAGATCTAAAGCCTTGGCTACAAAGGCGGGCATTATATTATGTGAGGCACCTGAATCTATAATATAGTTATTTAGCTTGTAGCTATGTATAAATAATGAAACATAAAAAGGCCCCAATATAGTAGAGGAAGAAGCTACTTGAGAGGTTTCTACATGACTAGTAGGTTCTTCATTTGTAGGATGGATTTTGGACTGGCTATCTTTTGATTCAATAGGGGTCTTAGAGGAAGACACATTGTTTTTTTGCTGAGGTCCATGATCTAAAGGAGGGCCTTTTACATAATCAATTAACTTATCCAATTTTGTAGGATTAAGTCTTAAGTAATTAGTGGGAGAAATTTTAATTTTTGAAGATTTGCAAAAATCCACTATATCAAAAAAAGGTTCAGGTTTTGACCTTTTTAATAACTTCACAATAGGTGTTGAGGCTCCTTGAAACTTGTGATGGGTACTAGCTTGATTCACTGATTCTCTTTCTTTCCTATCAATCATTGAAGGAGACTGAGTGAGAGTCTTGATAACTCCCGTTTGTTTGCCGAAAGATGGTAGGAATTTGAAAATAGGAATTTGACTTTTGGTATGGCCAAATTCTCATTTTGGTCCAAAATGAGAATTTGGAAAATTCCAGGTCCTAAGGTGGAAGATGGAAAATTCTCATTTTGGACCAAAATGAGAATTTGGCTGTACCAAAAGTCAAATTCCTATTTTCAAATTCCTGCCATCTTTCAGCATTGATTTCTTGTAAGCATAGAATACAAAGGATCTCCAAGAGTAAGAAGAACACTACCACCTCTTTCAAAATCTGATTCATATTCCAAGTAGTAACTCACAGAGTTGCTAGGTCCTCCTAAATTTCCTTCATCAAATATTTCTACTATATTTTCTTTATTGGTCTCCATATGATGATATCTCACCATCTCAGGGCAAGAAGAACCATCATGATCATCAGTCAGGTTAAAAATGCACATATTCCCTCTGTTTATTGACAAACCTTCAATTAAGAGTTTTTGTTGTCCAGGGAGGGCATTAGGTTTTTTACCAAAGGTGCCTATACCTTGGTTTGGATATCTACGAGGGATATCTTGATATGGAGTTGCACACTCGGGTCTTTGCATTTTCATTTGGATCATGTCATTAACCAATATTTGTACAACAAGATCAGTGGATCCATATGTAGACATTTAACTATTAGGAATTCGTAATTCTCTTTTCCATTTGCCAGTATTTATCATATCATCTTCTAGTTTAACTGCTAGAGCTTGAGTAGCTGCTAAATCTTCCACATTTCAAGTGAAAGATGATATCCAGAGGCATCACATTCACAAAGAAACCTTTTCTATTCTCATCACTAGGATGATGTGCATTGGGTACTTGATGAAAGAGTTCGTTAAACTTAGCAATAAATTGTCTCATTGGCTAATGCATCTCTTTTTTTAATTGAGAGAGTTGCAACAAAAAAGAGTGCTCATCATTCACCACTTTGAAGTGAGCTTCAAAGGATGTTTTCATGGCATTCCAAGTTTTGATAGAACCATTAGGTAGATGGTGAAACCAATCTGCACCAGCCTCTATCAATGTTTGAACAAAAAGATGAATGGCCACATCTTCTGTCCCCACAACTATAACCCCACATGCAGTGTTGAACACATTAAGATGTTTGTTCAAGGAAGCCCTTCCATCTCCACTTAATTTAGGAAGAACTTCTTTAGCTCCTTTAGGAAGGAATTGTAAATTAAAATTAGTTAGGTCAATGGAGCCAACTTGAGCTCCCCATGGCTGGTTTTGAGCCATATTAGTTATATTGATATTCAGGGGTTAGGTATTAAAATGAGACAGGACCACCGTACCAGATAGTGTTAGGGCTTGAAAGGAAGTAGTGGATGAGGTTAACTTGGTGGGAGAAGATGGCCCACTAGTAGTTTGAACTTTTCTTCTCACAAGGACATCGGGGATGAAGTTTAGTTTCTTTAAGGCCTCAAAATATTCGTCAACCAAACCTTTCACTCTATCTCCTCGTGTGTATCTTTTATCAACATCTTACTGATTGAAACCAAGATAGAAATATAAAGTTAGAATTCAACCTTAAGGCCTTTGGACTGCTCTGTTTACCACAACAACTTCTTGAGCTATAGGTAAGCCTCTTATCCACTTGCCAATTTCTTCTTCTTCCTCAATGACTAGCCTAACTTGTTGATACTGATGACCGCTTGTTCTTAGATTCCAAGCTACTACATTGAGATATGCGATGATGTCCTCTTGGGTGTCTATGAAATGAAGGTCAGGTTGTAAAACTGGGAGAACTTCTTGATGACTAGGTATAACATTAGCATGTAGCACCATGATTAATCATTAAATAAAATATTTTAAGCTCTATTCTACTCGTTAGACTCCCCAGCAGAGTTGCCAAAAATATGTTAGTGAACAAATTTTTCCTTTACAATGATGAATTGATAATTAACTCTTATATCCCAATAATATAAAGGAAAACTACACTAACAATTGAGTTAGTCTCTCACAACCAACTCTCTGCTTTGAAGGAGCAGCTGCCTTCTACAAAGATCTGCTTCTAAATACTTTTTATTATGAAATAATTAAATTTCAAGAGATTCTTTTAAC
This sequence comes from Chamaecyparis obtusa, assembly GCA_027943335.1. Classification (NCBI taxonomy): domain Eukaryota; kingdom Viridiplantae; phylum Streptophyta; class Pinopsida; order Cupressales; family Cupressaceae; genus Chamaecyparis; species Chamaecyparis obtusa. The sequence continues at coordinate 207,423 of BSBK01006666.1, read as the reverse complement.
CATAAAGCATAGAAAGGATTTGATTGCATTACATTATAAACTAACAATGAAATTCTTCAATTTCATAACATGCAAGAACTATTCTAAGCCAACTAACTCAGAATGTTAAAGAGAAATTTCTAAAGAAAGGCTGATTTGAGAGACATGAATCATAAATCAAAGACTTAGTAAACATCTAGTACACATATATATTTTAGCAACATAATCATTAAATTATAACTAAAATCATAATCATGCATCCATTTGACCAACTAATCAATGAGAATTACTAGAATCTTCTATAAACCAAACTATTTATATACATGCATACCAGAGTTTAACAGTAAAAGTATCAGATATCAAAATTCAATCAAAAGATAATTTCAAGTTTTTGAAACTGAGAATCAAACCCCATTTGGTCATCTCATAACATTCATATAGCCACTCAGGGCTGATTCAGTTTTAAAACTAATTGCCATAAACATAGTAGGAAATTTAGGAATTTTTTTTTGAAAATAGAAACAATCTTTTGAGGGACTAATTGACCAATTCATCATTTCCAACTCCATGATATTTAGTGGCTTGGGTAGCTCCTCGCATTGCATTTCATTCCTCAAAGGCCACTAAGAAGGTCACAAGTAACTCTCGGTTCGGTGTGGTAACAACCTCGAATCTTTGTGCACCCAAATGTTTCTAAAATTTTGCACCTGTTGAAGCTTTTCCCTCTGAGTCTTTATCTGCTCACAGCCATAGACTGCGAAAGAATCTACTCGGGGTGAAAACTAGGAAATCATCAATGTCTATGCTTCTAGAAGCTTTCATAATTTTGACCTCTTCTTCAAAGCAAGCGAGTATGTTGGTTATGTCAATCCCAACTTGACCCTTAGGTTCGATCAATTTTCCTGGCCACTCATTATGAGTGTTCATAAAATATTTAATACTATTCAGTGTTTCTAGGATTTGGGTGGACTCTTCAATTGCTTGCTCATAGATTGAGCTTTCCCATTCAAGATTTACTTTAGCTAAAAACAAAGAATTCTCTTCTACTCCAAGTACTGCCTTTTCTACTAGGAACATTTTAATGCCATATTCATATGCCTCTTCCATGTTTATTATCTCCATTTCTAGCTGATCTTTCTCCTTTTTCCAGGCTTCTACATTTGTCTCCACTATTTTTATCATCTCCTCATATTTATTGATCAAATCTTTAAAATCATTAGTTAATCCAATGATTTCTTTGGTAACCTTATCAATCAAGTCGAAGAAATTCTTCGACATTGACCTGTCTTTTTGGACTTGATCTAAGAACTTTTGATTTTTTGGAGATTTAACATCCAGATTGATGGAACCATTGGCAGAGGTTAAGGAGAAGGGTCTTGAAGTTGCTGGATATACTTTTCCATCTCATAGACACCCTGCTTCAACTTCATTTTATCTTCAGCATCCTTGAACACTCATTGGTTGATCTTCTTACTGGCTGAGTTTAAGATTTTTAAATCGGTAGCCCTAGTAGCCATACCCAAGTCCACCTTTTCAATGTTGAAGTCTTTCTATGTAACCTCATCATTGGTTTTATTAGATTTTGTCTTGAAAATCTCTGCAATCTGGTGACCTATTTTAGAGTCTACATCCAACATGGCTTTTACCTTTGGCTTCTTTTCCTTAGGTTTCTTTCCCAAACACTTGTTGACCAAATCTCCGATAGGAGTAGCAATAGGTAGGATACTTCTTTTCTTGTTGAATGATAGATCCATCCAGTTAGGGGTTTTTGGTGTAGAATCTCATGCAGGAACTTGTGTCATGGAACTATCCAATGTTGTCAGGTTTACCTATCCTACCCCTAGTAGCTGAGAGCCTCATGGGTTAACTAGAGTGTTATCCATCCCAAGTTCACCTTGTGGTTGTAAATCACCTTCTTTTGTCTCCAAATCTAGCACTATGCAAGGAATATTATCTACCTTTTGGTTCCTTCTACTCCCAGTCCTTGTGATTCTGATGAAATGTTCAATGATTGGCTTTTCTTCCGTTTGATGTGTTTCAGCTTTAGATTCAATTTCACCTGCAGAAAGCAATTTTTAAAACTTATTAGTATGTAAAGGTGAAGATGCACATTTTGAAATCCTTGCACTCTTTCTAACCATTGGAGAAACATCCTCTTGTTTCTTCTTTCTTTTCACTTCTTTCAACCATTTATCAGTTCTTTTAAAAACATCACGAGACAAAGAATTAATGTCTTCTTTCTCTTTCTCATTCTAGTCTATTTTTCTTGTTACTGTATCATTGTTAGGTTCTACATATCCTGATTCCAGTACATTCATCGTCCTCATCTTTGAATCCTTTGACTTTAAAAGGCAGGCAAAGAAACATGATTTGTCTTAAAGAGAACCTAGAATGAAGTCTACTTTCAACTTTAATTTCATCGACACAGTCAACCCAAAAATCTT